>DWAJ01004763.1:0-12421 GCA_018238005.1 Eurema mandarina | reverse complement strand
TCTAAATTATAAAATAAATATTAATTATTTCTATATACTAAATGAAAATGTGTATTACTTTGTGGGAAGCAAATTTATTTTTTGCTTTTTAGTTTGAAGTCGGTTTATTTTTTGTTAAAAATTATTTTAACATACCTACTGATAATATGTACTTTATTTGTCCGATCTTTGTTAAAGTCTAAAAAACGACAAACCGTATCATTTAACATTCAGCTTAGTATAAAGCGTGAACTTTATAGAACCTTTTCATTATGGCTCTTTATATTCCGGATGAAAAACTTCTGAAAGGTAGGTCAGAGGTTTTTCATATTAGCATTATCTATATATAGGTATCTATAATGCGTATACTTATCCGCAAATGCAAGTAAAAGTTTTGTTGCTCATTATCTATTTCCTTTAGCTCAAGGATATTCTATTTTTAGCTTTAATACTAATATGCACTTATTTTAATGCTATCAAAGAAAAAGTTTCAGCTTAACTATAAATATTATTTATTTTCACGATCTTTTTCAGCTTGTAGGTGTTCTTGACGCCTACATCAGTGTTTTTATAAACAATTATAAAGAAAGACTTTTTTTTTTCTATTTTATTAATCTGCAATCGGTCTTCAGGAACCATGAACAGATTGATTGTGCGAAAGGAGGACTTTTACGGAGATCAGTGCCAGCGCCCTGATTCCATTTATTGTAGCACAACGCCAGTTCTCTTCAACTGCCATGCTCTCTGTTGTAGTAATGCCTTCGAAAGGGGATTAGGATGCCTTTCCAGTAAAGAAAGACTAAACAATAGAATATACGTTAAACCTAGAATATTTATTGATATAATGTTGTTATATTTATTTTATAATGTACGAAAACAGCATGCTCTTGAACCAAATTTTTTATAAACATTACAATTACATATTATTATTTATTTTCCAGTCTTTATCCTAGAAAATCAGCAATTTCGCCTTAATATTAATTAATTATTAAATAAGTGAACCTTAGAAATTAAAGAATCAGAATTTCTACAAACCCAGAATTCTATACTTTTAGGAATTATTAGACTATGTTTATAATTAACCTATGTTACGCTCGTTTGACTCATAAGATTGATTTATAAGAAAGAATAACAATTAGTTAACAAAGCAGCTAACTATAGGCTTTTGTGTTATAGTGTGCGTGTATTTGGATTGCGCCGTGCATTCTATGTAAATATGGACTTGAGTAGCCTCTTTGTTGATTATAACGCGATTTAAATATGCAAGTGAGTGCATGCTATGTGTATATTATATTGGTGTGGTTCAATGCACTTACTCTATGGATAGGGTTGTCGCCTAAAGCTTTACTATTTGTTAGCTTTTGTGAAACGTGCAACCGCTTATAAGAAATTTAACGCTACACTTTACACTTATATAATTAAGGCTATGGTCGAATAATCTAATCTATAGGTGCACAGCCTTTACTATTGCAAAAAACTCATATATAGATATTACCAAGGGAATCAAAATCTATTGGGTACATTTCTTTGACAGAACTCTGAAATTAGACAAGCAGCATCGTTTTAAACGTTGTCTTATTTATCAATTATGATCTCTTCGAATGTAGTTTTTAATAAAGATATCTAGTAGTTACGACATTTCGATTCATGAATTTTTTGCCATCCTTAACAATAGAGCCCATAGGATAAAATATTTTAATTTAAATTAGTGGTAGGTAAGTGATTTATCTGTAGTAATGCTACCATAGCAATCATGCAAGTATGAGAACTCCCAGTCACCAGTGACATTTGACTAACTGCATTATGCCTCTAGTAGGGCTCATGTGATATGTTACACGTCAAGTTGACAGCTCATACATATGCCTACGCGTACATATTAATTTAAATTTGGAATTAATTTCAACAGATTATATTAGATGCATCTAGAAATATAGTTTTATATGTTCAGTACTGTCAATCAAGTCGCGATAAATTCGAACATGTCTCGGTATTCCAACCATTTGGCCTTCTATGTCAGCAATTTATTAAGTCTGTATTTGAATGTTTATTGTAACTATTGATATATGTATAAATATTGTATTCTGTTATGTTTTGTTCAGAAATATTTCATTGTAGTTATAGCTACGTATATCTTATACATATAAATAAAAATGAATTGCTGTTCGTTAGTCTCGCTAAAACTTGAAAAAAGCTGAACTTATCTTGGTCTTGAAATGTTCGTGGAGGTCTAGGGAAGGTTTAAAAGCTGGAATAAATTCTAATAATGACCGGGAAATCCATAAAAGCAGCCCTTATCTATTCCCCATACAAACGTTTATTGAAGCAGTACGAAGTCTGCCGGGTCAGCTAGTCTTAATATATTATATAAATCTCGTGTCACAATGTCTGTCCTCAATGGACGCCTTAACCACTTAACCGATTATAAAAAAAATCGCACACCATGTGCAGTTCGATCCAACTTGAGATATAGGATAGCTCACATCCCGGTATTGCCCCGGGGACGGGAACTACGCGGGTAAAACCGCGGGACACAGCTAGTGTACTATAAAAAGGAATAGCCAAATGTGTTGCTAAGTGCATAACTCGATTACAGCTTAACTGATTGCTATAGGTAATATTTTTTTTAAAAATTAAGTAGTAGGAGTATGGTAGGATAGGTATAGTGAACGAAGTTGTCTAGGGCCAGTTAGTTATTATAAATTTGTGTTTATAAAAGCGGTATGTTTAAAATAAATGATAAAAACGAAAGCGAACATATAATTTAAAGACCTTTCTAATGCGATATCGCATTAGCATACGTGGGTAAATACAATAATTCACTCTACCTTAATTAAGGTGAGGTAACTCTTTATGCAAAAATTTATGGTTTTTGTCTCACCTCATATTATAGATAATATTACAGCGTCACGGCTTAAAGCTATTTGTTGGTAATGAAATGTAAGTGTGCTTAGATAAGTATACAATTAAATAATGATTGAATTCATCTGAATAAGAATTATGACTATCATTATTTAATTGTAAACGTACATGTTAAAAAGACTACTATGTATATCTATTTATATATTTAAACTTCTTGCCTAAGTAAGTTCAGCACGTTCTCTTGTAAGTAAATACATAGAAGATCCGCTATAATTCCTTGGCCTTCAATTCTAAACTATGATCTTGCTTTTTCTATACTAACGCAGTTTTTATAAGATCATTATTCATTATCCTCTTAAGCTTTATGTCAATTGTCAACGCAATAATACCAGATAAGCATTTAATACAATCGACAAGTAAATTGTGAATTTCTACATTGAAGAATATTTATTTTTTTGTAGGACCAAAACTTAAAGGATATTACCAAAGAACTGAAATATTTGTAATGGAGTTTATAGCTATTTTCGAACTTTTCCTCTAACCCAGCTTAGTGTCTTCAATTTTCATCGCCATTGAAAATTAAGTTAGTAAATTCCTGGACCTTTTACTTGCTTTGTTTTTAATTTACAAAAAAAAAAAACATAAAAATGACTTAAATTAAAATGATCCCTGATACGAATATAATATCTTTAATTTGAAAAAGTGTAGAGTGTGGTTTTTTAGAGTTATCAAGAGTATATGCGATCCGCCATTTTAGGGCGGGCGATCATCTTGGATATTTATCTCGGCCCGACACTCCCGATTAATTAAACACACTTTAAAAACAAGCTTTACAAAAAAACAAACGAACCCTGGACAGGAGTACTCGTCCAGACGAATCAAACAAGCTCAAACACGATAGGGTTGTGTCCATTAATTACTGAGTTCCTATGGCTACCTTCAAGCTACATCATCAGATCAGCTCCATGTCATAAATTTGCATTGACATACGATTTACCCATGCATGCAAAATTTCAACTCAATCGGTAATCGGGAAGTGGGTCAAATTTTACTTGCAAGATTTGACTACAAACAAACAGACCCCGGACAGGTGAAACTAAATAAAAGCTTGTAACAAAATAAACCAAATAAATTAATTTGTACAGAGACGTAAAATTTAGACAACCTATCGTTTTAATCGTATCAAGGTTTAAAATATATTTGCTTTTTAATACTTTCAGTAGATTACATTTACACGTGCAGAATCAAAATGACAGCATCCCTGTCGAATAGTTGAGAAGCAATATTGCAAGTTTCACCGACTCCGTGTCGATTACACGCATAAATGGCGCTAAGTTATATAGTTATAGCCCATTGTGTGAACTTCGACTAACTTATTCCATAGATGCTAACATTGTGTTGACTCATATAACGTATTACAAAATTATATCTTTTGTAAATTGATTTTAGGTATGAAATTTAAGGATTATTCACGACAGTGTAGATGTCGGAAGAGGTTTAAACAGAAATTTACGCAATATAATTAAGACATTACAATATTAAATAATATTTTAATATAAATTATTTAGGGCTTGGCATTTATTTTCCTTCTAACCCTTAATGACAGAAAATCAAACGTAGTTATATTTCAATTCGAAGGACATACAATCATGTTACGATAAATTTCAGAGTGCAGTTTATATGGTGATTTTTAAATTAAATTCAAAAGTCGATCCAAGTTACGTGGGTTGCATAATCAATAGTATTGTATTAGGAAACGCTTATACGGTTAGAGGACGTTCTTTATAGAAAGCTTACCTGTTAAATAAATGTTTGTTTTTTGCTTTAAGTGGTGGTAGAGCATAGCCTGAATTGGGTCGGTTTGTCCGGCGTGGTACCACCCTTTTTTTTAAAACCCCGGGATGTTCCTACAAACACCTACAGACAGACGGGTTTGTGAACCCGCACGCCGAAACAATCATCTGTGAAGTGGTACCACCTCCTTACAGAAAACCGGCGTCAGCTACTGATTTATTAGATATTTCATTGCGGTTCAGTTCGGTAAGCGGGAGCAGCGAAGGCCCATATTTCCCTTTGCATGCTCCTTCCACCACCATCACCACCTATCCTTTATTCCCTTTTTCACAAATCCTTTTTCTTCCTTCCATCAGTCAGATATGTTTGTTTAGTTGAAGGAAATAATATCTATAAAACAGTTTTAGACATTTTTATAACCCTTAAAAAAGCTATATTATATGTTAGTGTTAATGGCTACCCAAACCCCGTATAAAAATAGATGTCATTAGTAAGCGTTTACAATCACCAAGTTTCATTAGATAGAACACAAATAATTCGTTTAGATTTCTCCGATAACAAAGAGCTACAATCAAGCGACACTCTGATTGTTGGTTCTGGGAGACACAAGTGCTTTTTAATTTAGAAGGGTTGGACTTTTATTGTAAATCCGTGACAATCGTTGGTACTATTTAGTATTATCATGTGTGCTGTCAGGAAGATCCTAAGACGATTGTATTTATAAACGTCATTCCATTTTTTTGTATAGTCTTGTTTTTCTGGGCTTGGTTCGAGAACCCTCGTTTAAGTTTTGAATGACAAATTCAATAGAACTTTAATCTTGATTACTTATAAAATGATTATAATTTTATTAAGGTTTAGGTAATTGTTTTTAATTCTATCTCAGTAAAACGTTTGCTTGTATAAACGAAATTTAAAAAGATATGAATATTACACATAACCGTAAGATACTATATATACTTAGTAAATAATAACTATAAAAACGCTGACGGTACCGACCAAAATTATTGAAATATCGATACTAATAATAATAATACTCTAATAATATTTTTTTGTCTTAAAAAATATTATAGACATCTTACATGAGTAGAAATGTAAATGTAGAAATGTAACTAATATTATAATCGAGCGTAGATATAGAGCGTAATATAACAGAAGAGATGACGATTTTTACTCTTTCTAAAAACAAACATAAAAAATATGTTACTCAGTAGTCTTCTTTGCATTTTTCTATTAAAGAAAAATTAGGTAATAGGTTTCTGTTGTCGTCATTTCCACATTCACTTTCCCAAATAAAACATATTTAAATGAGTTTGTAAATTTTTGACAGTTTGTTAATCGTATGCTTATGAAACGTCACTAACAGGCCACTCACAGGCTCACTTGATATTTAAATCCTGTTATAAATAACTCCGATACCGGTGACATGTCTGCATAGCATTAGGGCTCTCGGCGTGACATCGCATAATCGGATAGAATTGCAACAGATGAAGTCCCAAAGACACATTTGATATGTGTGTAACTTAAAACCCGCTGTTCAGTGCTATCACCGTAAATATGTACTAGGTTATGTATGACGCTGATTTATTTGATTGATCTAGAGGAACTTGAGATTCGATTTTAGATTTGGTCGATAATAGATTTATGAGGAGTGGTATAGGCTGTTTAACGTTACGCTAAAGTATCTGGTTACGGGTCTGCATGGTTAGGGTCGAGGTAGGTTGTAGAAGAGTCTGGAAAGGTACGAAGTTTTAACATACGAGAGGGTATATACTAGCGTTTGTCAACAGCTCACCTGATGTTAAGTGAGTTGTGGTCTACGCACGTTTGCCTGAAGAAATCTGCAGCAAGACGGTTATGTAGGGTTGGACGTATTACCTATATTATGTTTATTTTAATCATCTTTTCTTTATCTTTTAATTAATTTGTTTTGTTAAGTATCCGTTTTTAATATTAAGCTCTGTTTGCATTTTTAATACTGTCAACTTTTTTCTAATAAGATTTTTTAAAATTAACTTTTACGATTCTCCAAATAAACATCCAGACATCCACACTCACAAACTTTAACATTAATAATATTAGTAAGATATAGTAGAACCTATATTTAATAATTATTTTTAAATACGAAAAAATATTAATCTACTTAATATGATATTACCTAAACTCATTTGGTAGGTCACTAAGATTTTCATCCTCGCGCCGCCGCACGTGTGTTTTCGTGACTATAATTTCATTAATATGTTAATTAAAACGTAACAGGTGTGCTCCATAAAATATATCAAGTTCACTAAATATTATTTGCTTTATTTCTATCATTAATCGTGTTATATTTAAGCATTTTGTATTTTAAAAGCTTTGTGTATCAAATAGCTAGAGAAGCGTCGGTATTTTCCAATCGAGACACTAAATGCTGAAAAAACCTTATCTAAGGCTTTATTTTTATGAGACCGCATGATATATTAATAACAAAACGGTAGACAGTTGAAGAACTGATAAGGAAATAATTTATGTTTTCTCGTCAGTCGGAAAGCAACAGGCCTCCGGTGTGCCGATCAGTGTATATGCGGCGTTCGAGCCAGCTGCCCCGCTCAGACCGCGCGGTCAAACAAAATATATTTCCACTTATTACGAATTGTTCATATCGAAATAACGCTCCAAGTTTACTTTGATAATACCGTGTTCTTATTGTATCGGGGCAAACATCCGTAAGTAATTTTATCTTCTTACCATTATCTAGCTGTGTATACAGCGAAAAATTTGGCGGTTTATATTTATGTTAGGAAAGTAAACATTCATTGGGTGTTACTTGTTACTGTTTGATATTTTACATGAATTATTTAACGCTATGTATATAGTTACATTAAGTATTTGCTATTTGTAGTAATGAATTATAATGGTCATATTTCAAGCGGTTTTTTTTAATTCTACAAAATCAATAAATCCCTTTATTATATGTTGAACCGCTTTAGTATAATATATAAATACTCTAAGATTACGTCTATGTTTTATTTAAATTATGATGATAGCTATAAATAATGAAAATATTTAATAGTCCATTCATTAAGACGACGAAATCTCCAAACTTTCCGGAAACATTAAAATTTTATAGCCAAATCGAGTTTATTGAAAACATTAAGTATTTTAATCGCCATTGACTTTCTATAAATACGACAAAATGCTGATTTGATGAATCGTTTGCCAAATTATCGCTTTTAATTTAGAATCAAAAGGTTTACAGAAATCTTTAACTAGTAGTAATAGGTTGTTGCGTTAGTAAACTATCATTAGTTAAGTCCTACTCGTAATAGGAGTAACTTTACAGTGAGAGTATCAAGATTTTATAGCGGTCTTTGCCATTAAATGTGCGTCACGTAACGACCAGTAAATAGATTTGCATGGTCATAATACACGTGTGGACTCCTGTCTCGGCTTCACCAGTATTATTCCTAGGAGAGTCAATAAATTGTCCAATATAGCTCAGATTGGTTTTAATTAATCACGAACATTCCCATAGGACATCTGAGTTAATTGTTTTTTCATATGCGTCTTCTTTATTGGATTTTTTTTATTTATTTGCTCATCAAAAGGATTTAGAATATCGTTTGATTGATGGGTGTTTTATTAAAATAGAAACAAACAAGACATAGTAAATCTTATGGCTCATGGATATAAGCAATTCGTCAAACAAAATTCAACTTGACTTAAGGATGTTGACAGTAGGTATTTGTTTCGAATCCCTATGATAGACATTTTCAAATGCAACTAAGCCATTTATTTCTAACTCTTTTTCTTTTTCCTTCAATGGTTGCCTGAAAGATATTACTTCGTAGTGATAAGGCTACCAGTTATCATAGTTGTTCTCTTAGACAAGGATCTTGGATATCTTGTGTAATGTTTTATAAAGAAGGGCCATGAATAAATAAGTTAATAATTCACCATTATTAGATGGAATTAGGATGCACAAATCCCTGTATCTAATTAAAGAGAAAGTTATATATACACGTAGACCGTATGTGCCGAAGAAAGGAAAGTATGCGGCAATCCAGTACTCGAATGCTACGGCATGCAAATTCTTTATCAAAGGGCACATAGCTACGTCTAGCTTATTTCGTGCCTCAACTAAGTCCACCAATTGATAGAACAACTAAACTGTGATAAGAGATGTTTGTGATATGGCAGTGCTGTGTTACTACAATTTTGCCAATGTCTAGTTGTGTGTAGATAAAATAAGTTTCAGGGTCGATATTTTGTTGTGGAAATTAGCAACACGTGCTTCCAATACCACAGCCAAACATCGACCGTGTATTCTGTTAGTTAAAAAATGATAATATATGAAGAGCTTCAAAGTAAATTTATAAAGCCAGTGTTCTACATTGTTACACTTCTTTGTGGAAATATAAATATTGTGTAAAAGCGACCGTTTGATGCTGATACATAGGTGTTATGTATATCCTATTCCGTACACAATGGATCAATCAAACGGTGAGTGGTATAGACGTGGGGATTCTTTTACAAGTTGTTATTTAAACAAGCTCTTTGTTATGCCAGTTTCGCATAATAAAATCTGACCGTTCTTTTATATGGTGAAAAAACCTATTCCTTAGAGACGTGTGTTGTGAGCTTTGGGCAAAGAAATTTTATTATCTCGCCTTCCGGCTGAATTTTGCCGGATCTTTACCCAATATAATGTCTTTCAAATAGTACACAAATACAACATTGTTGTTAGACGTATGGTAATAAGATTTGAGTAGGTATTTTTGTTCAGTGTCTGTTGTTATTTCGTTTTAGTGACAGTTCGTCACGTTAATTTCAAGTAGTTATGAGTTTAACATCATAAGTACTATAAAATTTGAGGGTACGTATGTAGATGGTAGATTTGTTCGTTAAGCGGAATTCGTACTGTCTGGTATGCGAAGAATTCAGATTGAACATTTAAACGAGAGTATTTAATTAAAAGAATTGTCTCATTGAATTGTATTTTTTAAAATCGGTTTATTTAAAGTTGTATTTTAATAAGGATTGTATGAACTATCCTTTGAATATAACTTTATATTATTATATATTTATAAATATAATTTGAGTAAGACCACACGGGTAAAAAATGTACAAATGCAAAATTAAGTGAATTTTCTATAATAATACTTATAAAGTATCAAGATATTATAAGTAAGTATAATCGTATTATTATGAAATTATAATTCCATCAATTTAAATATGGATTTTCAATCAAGATTAACAATTCGAAAACATTAAAGAAAATGAAAGTACTTATAATAATTCTTAGGTACCAACTAAGTAAAAGTATAAAGTACCTAAGTTCGGAAGCCGTAACAAAATTGTGGCCGATTTTTATTATCACTTTGAAATATTTAATTAGGCGACGGCGACAGTCAATAAAGCTTAAGGATTTTTCAATAAAATTTCAGTAAGTGAATTCCAACGAGTTCCGTGACAGATTTAGGAACAGTTTCTTACTCGCTATGAATATTGTATATTTAATCTATACTAATATTATAAAGAGTTGAATCTTATGTGATTCTACGACAATCGCTGACTGGAACTGTATTTTATTTTTTCTATAGAATGACAAATTATTTATGCAACATAGCTATATGGAAAAAATAGCAGAACAAATAGCTTATAAAATGTATTGAAGAAAGCTATGTTTATGATCGTTTAATATACCTTATCATTACATAATTTGTAATGTATTTATTATTGTTTAAAGTTGTATTACGCCACCTATCAATTTTTTAATGTGTATTTTTTGTCCCGACTTGGTTGCCTGGAAGAGATCACTCTTAAGTGATAAGGCCGCCAGTTACCACAATGTTTTCTTTTTTTATTATGTTTAGATTGTTAGGTATTTGTAACAAAGTGTGAAATAAATAAATAAAATAATTTACCTACCATTGGCATTTCGTAGTTCTAAAGTAGCTGTCAAATACTTTCTTAAAATTAAATGGCGATAAATTAAAGTAAGTTCAGCTGTTCTGAAGATCAAAGAGTAAAGTCTCAGCTGCCAATCTTTGTTAATGTTAAAGTATTCGCTATTGTATTTAAGTTTACAAAAACTATTGTTTGCTTTATTATGTAAAAGCCTTATAATATTAAGTCTAGAAAACTACAATAGGTATTAAGTAATATTAGCAAATTGAAGGTTAATAACTATTACGTTTTGTTGGAAAATTAATTAACAAAGCTTTCAATAAACCTTTGACACAACCAACTGTTCGACGCTGGGATTCTCTCATTAAGTTACGTAACTTGGTAATCCTAAGCTATGTTAATGATTTCACATGAATACTTAACATCTATTTATATTAATGTATGTTCATAGTAAAAGAAAGTCGGGAGAGTTAGACCGCATTTAACTAAATGATAATGGCTTTATCTTTCTACTAAAGTTTCTTGTGTATATGTGTGTTATATATTCTAAAATTCTATGTAAACAACTGATAATAATAAGTGCCTGGATTAAACGAATAGTTTTTTTATGGTTTCGTTCATAATGTCATAACAGTAGGAACTTGTGTCCATAACAATAAGTTACGTATCATTTCTGAATGTTCAATTTATTTGTTGGCTCGTTAAAAGAAACGTGCCCATTCCGACTGTAGTTGACAGCTAAGTCAACAGTAGATATCTATTTACAAAAATCTGAAGTTACGCGAAATCACTTTTCTATATTTAAATGTCGTGGCCATATTGATGATTCGCACTCTATCCTAGTTTTTCTATTACAGCATTATTCAGCATTATGCGTCATTATGCTTAACGTTGAAGGTTTTAATTACATCTTACTTCATTCATATATCGAGAACTTTCAAAAGTACTAAGTAGTGCTTTCGCTGGATGTGTGTAATTACATGTGCGGTGCCAGAAAGTTAACAAATGTTTTTTTTAATTGATGGAAATGTCGCACTATGCGCTGTAATTGAAAAACTAGGTATATGTAATGATATGCTAATGCTATGCACTATAATAATACTCTAGATATACATAGATAGTTAATGGTTCAAATTAATGACAATGAATGAATTATGAGCAAAAATTAGTAGTTCATTGTATTGTCTGAAATCGATGAAGCATTTCTTATCTCACATTCAATGTGCTAGAAACTTCGTTATGTGTCTAACAACTATTATACTCGGATAAAAATACAATTTGGTGGGTAAACGAACATTTCTTCGTGTTATTTAATAGGTAATATTTAACTTTCTCTAAATATCAAATGTACTTATTAATTTTTAAACAAAATGAACTTTATTAATGCCAGTAGGTTTATTTATTTTATTGAATTTACATTACTTGAGTTGCAAGCTGTATTAAAATAATAATTAAAAATTTAACACGACGTATATTCTCTTACACAGCATTTTTAAAGTTTGATTACTTTTTGATGATTTTAGTTTGTGGTACCTAGTCTGAAGAAAAGTTTTATTAAGCTATCAAGACAAATACCAAATTCATGTTTTCGTAATACCGTTTAGTCTTTATAAATAGTAATTTGAATTCAGAATAGGGCAATTTATAACTTTAAGTATTGTTTATTGATACAGACGTAGTATAAAATAGTTAAGTAACCTCCTCATACCTTTTATTTAGACCTAGAAAGTTTATTTGTATTTTGTGGTCAATTCCCGATAAGATAAATTCCTGTATGATTTACTGTAAAAAACAAAACTTAAATTAATTAAATATAAGTAATTCAATATGTACTTAAAAGTTTTTTCGAAATTCAACAAATTTTAGGTCGATATATCACCTATTACGAGCTTTATTAATA
>DWAJ01004762.1:0-12421 GCA_018238005.1 Eurema mandarina | reverse complement strand
GCGCCCGCCGCGCCCGCCGCGCCCGCCGCACACGCCGCGCCGACGAAGCACCCGACACTCCCGTACCGCTGCTACAGACACTTTAATTATGCTAATTTTAAGGCCCCTCTAATTTTGAATAGCGCAAATATTTAATGAAAACGCCCTTTGAGATTGATTTGTTTCATTTTACTATCACTAGCTAGATGCTTGTTTTTTGGATAAACGTTTAAAGCATGTTTTTGAAGATTTAAAGGTAGATGAAATAATTTGCCTAAGGTGTGCAGTGGTGAAAACGAAGTGTAAAGACTAAACCATGCTTTCGTTGTGATATTTAAAGCGTCAAGTCAGGTTAACAATGAAACGAGCTCTCGAATTCTAACGATTCCAATTTGGAGCGTAGGATTTAGTGGTTGTGTCGAGGAGAGTATGCGGGCTGAGGGGATGCTGCGCGGCTCCCGATCAATGAGGGCCACCGGCCTAGCGCCTCCGAACCCGCCCGGGGGGCAGTGGCGAGGTGGGGGGAGCCTCCCCCCACTCGTCCCGCTCGTCCCGCTCACCCCGCTCACCCCGCTCACCCCGCTCAACCCACTCACCTCCTCGCACTCCAACACCACCCAGCCCTCCCCATACTGCATCCTAGCATCAATGTGATTCGTTTACTTCACTAATTTTCTCATTGACTTTAAAAATATCAGCTGATAATCGTTTCTTTGATAATTATGTAGCTTTGTATGCCGCAAATACTTACGTATATTGTTATTTACAAGTAGAAACGAACCATTTGAAATAATAATTCATCTTTAGATTTCCGATGATCCATGGGTTTGTCTATTATTTAACACGCATGTCTATTCTCAGACTTATTTACTATTGAGTGTCGTATCGTTTTCAAAACATAATATAATTTAAATTAAAGTATTAGATTCTCTATAGAAACGACGCGATTGCGCTTCGACTGGGACCTTACATTATGTTTACCTCTCAAAGGAAACTGCAACAAATCAATCGGATCCTCTAAAACAGCTGTCATGACCCCTGCGCTATTAAAGTAACCGAAAGCCACAAACCAAGTCAACTGACCCATTTTCCATATGTGACGGAGGCAATGCAGTACTAACAGTATTAGGATTTAGAAATATGTTATGGAATATCAATGGGTCACTATTACTAAATCATTTTGTATACTAATATTATAAAGATTCAGAGTTTGTTTGTTCGTTTGAACGTGCTAATCTCAGAAAATACTGCTTGTAATTGAATAATGTTTTTCAAAAAGATTATTTCAATTTATAAACTATACACACTTTAAAGCTTCATTCTTACTGTGACCAATGGGTGTTAAGCATTAGTGAAATTGCTGTAAAATCGGGAAAATGATTTATATTTGTGGCCTTTCTTTGCGTGCGCTTCTTGAATGGTGCACGATACTGATCTAAAAAACATATAGACAGATAGACATTATATAATCTGTGGCATTATTTGTTTATCTGCAAGCATTGACTCACTATAACCTTTTGGCTTTTTTTGTGGCGGTTAGTTAAGTTTATTTTCTTGTACAAACAACAAAGTTTTTATTGTTGGTGTCAAAAATATCATTTACATTGAAGTATTTTAAAATACATTTATTTACAAACTTCTTAAATGATTAAGAAGTTATAACTTATAATAAGAGAAATCGACGGGACAAATTAGCGAGTAACAGCTAGTTAATTATAAATATTTACACGTAAATCAGAATATTTAATAGAAAAAAAACAGGCAACTGTTTTTCCAATGCATATAATTTATAACAATCATATTTTATTTTATATCATAAATTTTTATAAATTTTTTTATTACTTTTTCGCACCAGATTTAAAACTTTACAAATGTTGCTTATACACAATAATTTTATTTTTATTTAACATATTTTCATTTAACGTAAGTGAATTTTTCTCCTGGATATTGAAATCTCAATGAAAATTAGACGTAAAGCTTTTAAGTTTAGTGTATAACATATACGGTTTTGTATGAACATATTGCTACTTAAAACTTTTCTCTTGTTATGACATTAACACGGAAATCTGAGTTCTATTGTATTGATTTTGATAATATTAGGAAATCAAGATGGGAATATTTCGACACTTGAACGACATCTCTAAGGATTACGAAACTGAATGGTTTGGTTAAAACAAAAGCGGTTCATTTGCTTTAAACTGAGCGAAATAAAGAACCTTCTATAGGTGAAATGTCAAACGTAAAGGTTAAATGTTAAAAGTCACGGGCTAGTTGAGAATTGAAGTTTATGGGATGCTTTTGTGGCCTCTAGATACTATTGCAAAGACAATATAATGCGCCGTCGTTAAAATTGCGCACGTGGGCAGATGAAAGAAGATCTATTAAAAGTTATTCAAAAATTCGAACAACGTAAAACGTATTTGTATGTGATGTAACTTTTGATTATAGTTCTAAGTATTGTAACTAAAATTATATCGGAGAATATTATATATCGACAATTAAGCGTATTTAACAGACTCTATAGGCTAAATTCTAAGTAAAATCATAAATAACAAATTGCTGTTTGAAATTGTTAAAAATTTTGGACATAAACCGTGCTAGAATTTTGCGGAAACAATTAACATTTGATGTAATAGTTAAGCCAATTATACAAAAAAGACCGAAGAGTGAGCACAGTTGCGTAATAAACAAGTTTATTGTAATTATAGCATGCTGTAAGTATATTTCTTAATAGACATCGTTAAAGATAACATAAGATGACAATATGTTTTAGAGTTCGATATCAAGCGATCCTATACCATAAATTAATAAAAGTACCGTAATCACCTTATAGATTGAGGTACGTACCTAATGTATCAGTACGTGGGAAGATGAGGTAGTCGTTCTACAATTCTACATATTTGGCTTGCTTTCATTCCCGTAGAGAAAGAGCTGGAAAATGAACTTTTCGAATTTCCAATTTATAAATAATGTTTTTACTATAAAAGGGTCAGCATGTAAGAAGTAGAGTATTAGTAAAAGTTTATATGTTTACTAAAAAATTTAATACATAACAGATAATTTAAGAATTTAATTGATTAAGCATGCCTTATAATTAAGAACCACATATGATTTTAACTCAAAATTGGAAAAGAAAAAAATGTAAAGGAGAGATAAGAAACACGCGTTGATGATATTAAATAGCATAACATAATAATTACTACATAATATTATACCTACTCGTATACATATTTTTTATAATTTAAAATTTATCCGATTTGTTTTCGTTTATAATATTAGAGTGGATCTACCGGGGGTAGGTCTCTTTCGCAGGAGACCGACTGGGTGGGTACCCCCACGGTGCCAGACATTCAACCGCCTGAACAGTAATGTGCAAATGTCACTGTGCTCCGGTCTAAGGGCACTGTAGCCAGCGAGATTACTGGGCTGATGAGTCTTAACATCTTATGACTCAAAGTGGGGAGCGTCAACAAAGTTCTGGGTAGCACTACATTGGTTATGGGCTTGCCTTTCTCTTACCATCAGGCGGGCGTCCAACTCGTCTCACCACTCCATAGAATAAAAAAAAATCTTTATGGAAGCCAAAGTTGTAGAGTTTTGGGTTTGCGTGATCGTTGACTGAGCAGCAGCGAATCGGATATTACACGCCGATTTGCAACTGAACATTAGAGCATTCCTGTACGTTACTCCGTAGCGCAATAACGATTACACTAACCATTTTTTCCCATTTTGAGAAAGAAAAAAGCCCAAAACTATTTTCTAAAATTTTAAGGCAACCACGCGACTCTCTTCACGCTTTAGCCACCGTAACTACTTGTATCATTATATTCTACACCTACCCTTTTTTATCAGAATTATCGAAATAGGTTCAGCCCTTATTGAGTTTAACACTTACAACAAATTTGGCGGTTTATAATATAATACCAACATATATTTTATTTACAAATATAAAAGCGTCTTTTGGAATGTTTGTCATTGCTGTTAATAATATGAAACGAGGCCAATCATTAAATAAAGTATTAAAAGTATAAAATAAAAAAACTTATTTAAGAGGCCATCTGTGAATCAGGCTGATTACATATTGATGACCTTCCACTGCCGCTGGTCCGAAAATATTGACCCAAATAGTTCTTCTGATTATTGTAACATCTGATTTAGACAACGTTTGCTTTGATATAGATAATGTCACAGCGCTTAGATATATCTATAAAACAATGTTTTTACTAAAGCCTAACTTAAACACATTATGGACACTGTCAGCTTCATTGGTAATCCGGGTTATTTAGAACGTGGACTAAATTACTCGATTCATGCAATCTCATGTATCCACAAAACTGAGAATTTATGTTCGTTAAGATTAAGGAGGGAATTGAAAAGGGTCATGCGATAAAAAGTGTTCGCATATGTAGTTACTTGAATGAAGTACTTTCGTACGAGATTGCAAGGTAGCATTCCGATAAGTAATTTTAAAAATGTCGTTTCGTCCAAATTCAACGTATTAAGGAGTTGAAATAAGGAATTATTGAATTATTATATGTTGAATTATTTTATTTCAAGTGTAAAGAGAACACACTGAAGTTATTAAGATAATAGGTCTCATAATATATTATCTAATACTTAATCCGTAAAGAATCAGAGCCGATGTAAAGTTAAGTGAGGCTAAATTATCAGAAGCCTCAGTAATTCTCTCTCCACCGTGGCGCCATCGCCATTATGAGAAATCTCAGCATTTAAAGAAATAGTCTTCACAAATAGAAACAATCTCAAAATCGATAGTTGCCTGACAGTTAAGTCAGTAAGACGTTCAGTTACGTGTACCTTCTGCACAACTTAGAAAGACAACATTGTGTCCTACGAAGCCAAGTAGGTATGAATTATGGAATAATCTAATCTAATTAGATCGTGAAGTGGCTTCTCTTAGCAAACAGTCGTCAGTCGAAACGATATGACTGTTTGAATAGGATTGCAATGTTTATTCCTGGTTTAGAATAGTGCGAATAGTTGACATAGAAGTGGGTAACTTTCTTAAGCGACAGCACCGTGTCAAGCGCGATTGTAGTACATAGTAGCAGGGCGATTGGGCCGGTGAGAGCGCGGCCCGATTGCGACCGGTCGGCCCCACCGCCAGCGCGCACGCACACGCCGCTCGGAGCCGCCGAAGTAGCGACGCCGCCCGCGTTTTCCCGTGCGCGACAAGCCGACCGCACCGCTGCATTCATCTAACTTTTATTACCATTAAAGTAACGCGAGTTCCGATGCTAAAATGTTCGAGTGATCTACGGTGACTAACGTGAATGGGAACGTGGTTGGTTGTTGAGCGCAAATATTATTGTGGTAAGTGGAAACTGAAATTGTTATTGATATAATCGATGGGGTGGTCGGGTAGTGAAGGAGTCCGCGCGGGAAGCGGGGTGAGATCGAAGTGAGCACCGCGTGCGCTTAATGTGATCTGGGGGCGGGCTCGAGGCATCGCCCGCTGCGTTCCCGGCCATCCCGGTTCCGTGCTTCGCGCGCAGCCTTCGTAGCACCCTGATACGTTTTTACACACGTTAACAATTAACGTGCATTTTCTTTTCGCCCGCCCATACATTTGTTATTTTTCTTTACGATTATGCTGACAGTAGTACCTACTATATTTTTTATATTACATTTTAGACATGTTTATTACGTGAATAAAGGTTGAACTTAAACAATCACATGTATTTTCTTCATTATAATTGCATACTCATGATATAATCAAAATAATATAGTTTTATTTATTCAACAAATGTACTTAAAATCGATTAAACTTTTATCTTATATTTAAAAACTGTTTATTTTGGCGGAAGTAAAAACAATATTCTATTGATTATATACAGGACTGTAAATTTATTCAATCAACATAAATTTGCAATATACATCCACAAGCAACACTATGAATCTCATCTTATAGGATTAAATCATCGTTCATTAATATTCAGTTTACACCAGTTTGTTGAGTTTTTTAACGTAATATTATTGGTTTATTATAAGATAGACGCGAAAAAACAGTTTATTTGTCTTTAATGGTGGGAGCGAAAACTTTCTTGGCTTAATATTTATGCATAATACTTATTAGTAAAATGTAAATGTTAGATTTATTTAAAATAGAAACTTCATCATAATATATTAATATAGGTATTATTATTAATAATAACATTATCTTTAGAAGTGTTATTATTAAATTACGACGATAAGGGCGTTATAAATAGAAGTGTCGTATTGTTTTGCAGCATCTATTTCGGTTTCCGATTTGATAGGATGTTAACCTCTTAGCTAAGTTTTGCGACGTGACCGTAATAACCTGATGTCATGCGAAGCGCGCCCACTCAAGTTTGACCATTCTTGTTTCATTCAAGCATTCAAATTTAAGGTGACAAAAGGTGTATAGATACTCTTAGTTTATTTTGATAAGCAGCTATCTTCTCGGACTTTCAGATATCCATATTTTATTCTAACTATCAACATGATACATTATTTTTCGTTTTTAAAGCTTTTCAGACTACCACAGTCTGAAATGTCGAGATAAATTAAGGTTAAAAACAAACAAATCAGGGGTTAATTAATTTCTAAAATATTTCAGTATAAAATGGTTGATACACTAATAATACACAAAAAATATGAATGTGCGATATAACCAGAGCCTAGAACAATTTAACAATGTTTCATCTCGACCGTATGAATTATTAAAAAATCGTAGTATTGCACAAGGGCTGAATAATCAAGCAAAAGTCTATTTCGATCTCCCATTGAAATTGCAATAAATGAAAAAGATAAAAAGCCATACGTATACGTATCTACACATGTACCTTCGAAATTAAATGATCGTGTAGTCGTGCGAATGAACTATGTGTAATTAAATGTAATAAATGGGACTTGTATCTTCGTATAATCACATCGATAAATATAATTATTTTGCTGCTATCTATACATTTACCGTTTTAATGTGTCTAATGAACGAGACGTCGACTCAATAGTAGCTTTGCATCTATAAATTTTAGTATTCATTTTATTACTTACAAGTTTCGGCTATTGCAAAGAAGCAAGGAATATCAATTAAAAATAATTATTTGCATCATTACCTACGTACAAAAAGATGCTTTCCCGTTAAACATTTGATATGTAAATTTTTGTTTATAAATCAAATTGGATTGCTGTCAACAACGTTATATATTTTTAAGCTAAAATGTAAGCGTTTTTATTTTAAATTTATAATACGAATAATAATAGAACAGTAATACGAATGATTGTAGCTTTTGCGTTACGAGCTTAGACAGCTTATTAAATACACGCCGGGCCTGTGTCGGTAAATGTCGCGTGCCAACGGAGTCACCGGTTCGAAGGCTAATACCAATAAATTTCAAAATGTTTAGAAAATATTATATTTTACATAATAACGGATGTTGTAATATTTTCGCGTCTCGCATGCTAAATTCTTGGAAATTATTTTTGTTGAAGGAGATGTGAAAGGAGATTGACCTTACATTCATAAACTATCGCGATTAGGTTTAATAGTATGTTAGTCGATATAACATAAACATTAAAGTAATTCTCATCGCGAGAATACATTTAAAACTTTAAGGTTGAATGATTTAGATTTTGTTCATATTAGACTCTTATTTATTGTTGAAACATTAATTTAATAATTTATGGCCTCGTTTTACCATAATATAAACTCCGTTTAAAAAAAAGCAATAACTATGTACAACACTGCATTAAAATCCAAATAAATACTATATAATTTTTCTATTTAGATTGTTTTCGCAGAAATTAAAAAAAAAATATTTTGGGAAAGACTTCTCTATGCATACGTCTATAGGAGTATAGAAATATAGTCAAATGATAATTGTAAAAGTTGTCTTCATTACTCAGTTTAATGTCGAATAATAAAATACCCTATTGACTAACATTCGTAGATTGCATCGCATAGTAATTTTTACAAAACAAGTCGTGTTGATATATTGGTACCACTATTTACACGAGTACTTCCTGACCTTCATACCAGAAATGCATGCGTTAGCCTGGTTGTTCACAAACTGTGAATATAGTAACGTATTCCTCAGATAGACAATAAAATTCAACACCTTAATATAACCGGCATACATATTCATGAATTAAACATTATCGTCAATGAAGATGGAGATTGTTTAAGTAGTTTAATAATAATGTTTATAACATAACGGTGCCCGGTTGGCGTGTGAATTTATACTCGTATTTGTGACATGTCTATATCGATGATTGATTAGAATTTTAATCATTTTGAATTTTATATTGAGATATTAAGATATACGGATTTATTCTTAAAAATATTTTACAATAACTGAAATATTTTTATATTCGGATTTTGTTTAATAAATCTTGCTTTCTTTGGGTTTTATTTTTCTTTTGACTTTTCTTTGTTATGTTTTTATACGAACTAAACAATGTAATAGCACGTCGTTCACGAAAGAAGAACAGTAAAAAATGTAAATAAGTTTATAAGTAACACCGTTAGATTCTTTGTTTACTTAACATAAGTGATCAGACAGCTTAGTGAAAACTGTGATTCAACGTTCTCATTTTAGCGGATACATGGCGAGGTCACTTGAAAAGTGCAATACTCCTTTACGTGCATTGTTTCTTAATATTTGAAAACGTTTTGTACGCAAATAGAACCTCTGTATTCTAGTTGATATTCGCTCTTGCAACACGTAAATCGTAATAACAATTTATCTATGTTTAAAGTCGCAGTAATAACTTTAACTATAAATAAACCTAATCGATATAAATCAGATAAGGAAGTTATCCATAAAAAGTAAAGTCAATAAAATATGGTATGTCTATAGTATGTCCGTAAATGACGTTAAATCAATTGCATTAATAAATAAGACACACAAAAATGGTCTTATAATAGAAATGTGAGAAATGTCAGGCCGAAATGGGAGTGAAAAATGTTTCGCGGAAAGCAGGTAGGGCTTAACTCTACAGCCCTTGGCGCCGGTATGCCGATCTCTACAAACCAGGCAAACCGCATCTGGTATTGGTTTCGATACCATTGACCCACATCTCCGGCAACGATGTGACTGTTTGCGTTCTCAAACACGCTTGTAATACTTTCATATCGATCGAAACTTTTCTTAAGTGGGTGGGAAGTAAAATCTTAGTAGCGAGTAATGTTTATCCTTTAGGTCACCTGCGCCGTGTGTCGTTTGAAATATTTAAATTGGAATAATATTAGGTACATTGCTTGTAAATGTTTATTTTGTTAGTGTTATAAGATTTATTATAGAAACAGTGTATAAGTTCTCATTTTAAAATTTAGACAAACATAATACGCATTCGATCATATCATCATCGATAAGAATCGATACTAAAATAAATAAAATAAAAAATAAAAAACACTTTATTGATAAAAAAACATACAGAAAAGCACTACATAAAAAAAACACAATTCACTAAATTGGCGGCCTTATCGCTGGGAAGCGATATCTTGCAGGATACTAATTATACAATACGTATTTGAAAGTAACTCTGTCGTGTCGAAACGTTATAGAAATTGATAGACTAGAATCTTGGGCTTAGAAACATAGACTACTTTTTATATCTATAAAAAGAGTTCAAGTCTTGTATAAAAGCAAAAACTGTGTTAGATACTGAGGCAATTGAAAATATATCTTAAGAATATAAGAGCAAAATTGGCCGAGTAGCCCAATAGCGATCTTGATGAATTTTGATTTTGAAGTATTAAAAAATGGCAATTTGTAGTGTACAGAAATAACCGAGGGGCACGTCTTGTAATGTATGAAAATCCTTCACCAGAATGCAATTAGCTAATTAATTACTCATGTTCATTACAAATTGATTATCAGTTCAACCGATACTAGAGTCAAGTATTAGAGCAAGTAAGGTAATGATATCATCCTGAGAAGTTATGTCAATTTTACAATATCACATCTATTATATTTTTATTATATTATTATGAAGCTTGTTTCACAATAAGATTATAAAATTAAATGAACTTTCTTGACCCCTCATGATCCGGAACTGCCGAGTCTGTCTACAAATAACATTTGTAATTTGGTGCAAGACCGCATTTGTGTCGTAATCGAAAACTGTAGAGCTGTATCTGGTACCTATAATTCTTCTAGCTCTTAATTTACTTTATAAGCAACTTGCCAACCATTCTCGCTTAGCACGGATATATTATTCAAATATAAATCTTCCCTCCCCCATCGATTAAAAATGGTCGCATTATATATCTATCGTTGCGTAGTTTTCAAGATCTAAGCATACAGAGGGACAGACAGAAAACAGAAAAAGACTATGTTTTAAACTATGTTTATTTTCAAAAACGTTAATTAGTTTTTTATTTTTTACAGGATTGTTCCTTATTGCCGTACCAATAAACAAGGTAGCGGCGCGTCGTACGCGGCATGGAGGCTGGCGCAGTTAAGGAAGAGTTTATCACTATTGTGCCGGTGGGCGAAAATAAGCCTGCGGTCCAGGATCCGAGTTTTGTTACCGTACTAACAGTGGGAGGGGCAAGTGGCGCTGCAGAAGTTATTGTGCAACGACCGCGTGGGGCACGCCTAGGCCTCGGTCTAAAGTTTGAAGGTGGATCAGCAGCGGCTGAGAAAGTCCGGAGGTTACTCGTTCAATCATGTTCGGATGAAAGCCCAGCTGCCAAAGCAAATGCCCCGTGGGGTAAACTTATACCTGGCGACGAAATACTGGCTATAGATGGAGTATCGGTCTCTGAGTTAACAAGGATAGATTGTGTAAGAAGATTAAAAGATTCAGATGAAAAATTAAAATTATTAGTCCGTCATTTTGAATCTGAAGATAAAATGGATAATCTATCAAAAACCCAGGAACCAAAAGGTGCGACTACGATCCAAAATGAAACTAGACCTACTACATTACCACCACCTGTTCCTCCAAGAAAATTAGGAAAGAAAAATTCTTTTAAAGATAAATCTACTCTTCAAACTGTTGGGGAACAAAATACTCTCACAAATGTTGACAAAAAGAAAAATGAAAATTTGGGGATTAATAATCAAAACTCTGCTACATCAACGGCTACAAAACTTTCACGTAAATCTTCTTTTGATAGCCATTTGTTTAGGCAAAATAAAGAAAGCATCGCTTGCCTAAAGAAAGGTTCTCCGGAGGAAGTGCGTCGTTTGGTAAGACGTCTTTCAGATGGAAAAGCATTTCCTCCAGAAGCGGAAGTTTATATAGACTTGTTGTCTAATGAATGGGAACGTTGCTTAGCTATGGCTGACGCTGAATCCGATGACACGGGCAGCTCGATTTCTACCGTTATTGATAGATTAGGCTCAATGGCTAATTCAGTTGAAAATAGCATACCTTCAACACCAATAATGCAACCTAAATCTATCGACATACAAAAAGTTTTAAACAGCATTGAAAATATCGATAACAATATTTTAAAAGATTTAGCAAACAAAAAAATAAAAGATCAAAAGATTGAAAATAATGATGTATGCAAACGGAGTGAAAAGATTGTAGCGCCAACAGAAGCTAAAAGTAAAAATACAATATCTACCAATTCTACCGTCACTAAAGAAATAATTGTCACTAATAAATTCCCACAAAGTGACAAAAATAACAATCACGCAGCTGATGAAAATTTGGCACCAAAACCGAACTTAAATGACGTTGTAAAACAAGAGGTAATTTTAGAAAAACCAAAACCTATGCCTAGGAATACTAAAGTAGAACGATCTTCTAGTGATAGAAAACGTCGACCAATTCCCATCCCCGAACCAATTTCGACATCCCCGGTTGACCAACTTTTGACGCCAACAAAAAAGAACTGTATTGAAACTTGGCTTCAGAGATCTGAGGCTGAAATGAATAGCAAAGATGTTGCAAAGAATGAAGAGAACTCAGTACCGGAGATTCTTCCTCGTTTAATTGATTTTGTACCCAAGAGTCAGTTTGTTGATAGTAGTACGGATACTCCACCTTGTATTAGACCAACAACAGCGCCACCGCCACCACCTGTCGAAAATAGAGAGGATGGATCTGGAGCTTCTCTTGATACTATCGGGGAGTTGGACGAATCTTGCGACGTTACCGACAATTCGTAAGTACATTATTCTTTTCAAAATTAGATTTTTTTAAATTTGATACCAATGATTATGAAGATATATTTCTATAAATTAACAAAAATAACTGTGTTAATTTATCAATGACTGATGAATTAACAAAACATTTATAACATTCTATAGAGAAATTTTACTAACATGTCGTAGACATTAATGAATACCAACAGTTTCCTAAGTAAACCATGACATTTGGTATTTGAGTAAACAATAGGTAGGAAACATTCCAGTGTAAATATTATGCGGTCAAGAGATTTGTTCTGGCGATCCGTTATTGGTCTCGCTTCCTCATTAGGCGTTCAATATGACCTTTT
>DWAJ01004761.1:0-12422 GCA_018238005.1 Eurema mandarina | reverse complement strand
AATTTGCATGGAAACACAAATTCTTATTAAAGTATAACGGCATATGTAGCGTGAAATGAAACGTACAAGGTCCAAAGAGTAATTTGAGACTTATACGCGGGGAGTTCCCGCGCGTTTATTTATTGTTTATTTATTGTAGATTAGCCCTTATACGTGTTTTATTCTACAAAGATGCACTTACTCCCTACAATATTTTTTAATATTTTGGCCTGTTAATATGCTTAGCAAGGGATAAATAATATCTGATATTATATTTGTCCTGAACATGCAAACTATAATAATTATTTACATAAAATACTTTTCGTACAATGTTACGTTCCAATCTAAATGTGCATTGTTTTTTCAGCATCTCCTTTGCCATTTGGAGCCAGTGAGATATTCGAAAATTGCACTTTTTTTAAAAATATATGTTTTGAAAATGATTTATCTCATCAAGAAAAACAAAATGAAACAGAATTAGAAAATTCTACTTTGGTTGAATCTGCCAGCATGTTTGTTTCTAATAGTAAATTATCTCAACACCATGAAAAAGGTATCCTTAGTGACAATCATGAAAAAGAAAACAATACAGATTCATTTTCTAACTGTCTTTCAGTACAAGAAACTAATGATTGCAGTTGTGAGCCAATAGCTAGTAGTTCATTTATCGTAATAAAAAATAATAATAATAATATGTCAGGTAGAGGTCTTCTTCAACCGTCAGTCGAACATCAAAGTGAAGAATCGATTATAAATACTGAATTATGGGATGATAAAGATATGCGCGATATTGATCAAGTGACTCCAATACCATCGTCTAATTATAGTTCTTTTGGCGAGGAAGAACCTATACCGTCAGTACCATCGTTGTTGTCAAATGCATCTGCATCATCTCCCATTTCACAGAATTACTCATCAAGTGATGTTTCAACTCCTACACGGCCCAAAAAAAGAAAATTTACTAAAAAAAGAGATAGTGGAAGATTGCGAGAAAAATTTCGAAATGAGTGGATAGATTCGAAAAGAAAGAAACTTAAAAATTCTGGGCAAGCGTATTACAGTAGAAATGGCAAGTTAAGGGATGGAAAACAAATCGGTGAGCCATGTCAGAGCACATGTAAACTGAAGTGCTTTGAAAAACTTGATGAAGACACAAGGGCTGGTATATTTAAACAATTTTGGATGATTGGAGATCATTCTGAACAATATAACTTTATTGTTAACTATGTAGTGAGAATAAATAAAAAAAGAACTGTTACTCAGGGTGAATCACGAAGATCATACACGTATGTGTATCATTTGCCTATAACTCAAAATAATCAAAAGACGAAACTAGTGGTATGCAAGACGATGTTTTTAAATACCATAAGTTGTGGGGCAAAAATGATAAGAACTGGAATGCATAAATTTGCTGCTACAAATAGGCTCACTCTGGTTGACAATAGAGGTCGACATGAGCACCATAAAACATCTGTTGATGCAGAAATGATCAAAAGTGTGTTGGACCACGTCAAGTCATTTGAACCGGTCGATTCACATTATTGTCGTAAAGACAGTAATAAACTTTATTTAGATGGCTCTTTAAGTTTTATCCGAATATTTAATTTATACAAAGAATGGTATGATCCAACAAAATATGGTAATATATGTGAGTCGTTAAGGCAATACAGATATATAGTTAATAAACATATTAATTTATCATTTCACCAGCCTAAAAAAGACCAATGTCATATTTGCCATTCTTTTAAAAACGGTGTTGTGACTCCAGAAAATAAAATAAATTTTGATAATCATATAGTTAACAAAAATCTGGCTAGATCTTTAAAAGAAAAGGATAAATATGCTTCAAAAAATGACAATAAAATTTTCTGCGCTACTTTTGATTTGCAAAAAGTGTTGTTGTCCCCAAGTGGTGAGATAAGCCTATTTTATTACAGCAAGAGGTTAAAAGTTTATAACTTATCAGTTTTTGATATTGGACATTTAATTGGTACCTGTTACTTATGGGACGAACAAATTGCAATGAAGGGATCGAACGAAATAGCGAGCTGCGTTTATGACATGATTAAAATAAAAAGTCGAGAAGGTTGTACTGACTTCAGATTTTGGTCGGACAACTGCACCGGCCAAAACCGAAACAGGATCATGTTTTTTATGTATCTCTACGCAGCTAAACAGTTTAATTTAAATATTAAACACTCTTTTCTAGAGGTCGGCCACACTCAGAATGAAGGCGACTCTATACACGCTACCATTGAACGAGCTGCAAAATATAAAAACATTTACACACCCTCTGAATGGAGCTCGTTAATTCGATGGGCTAAATCAAAAGGAAGTCCTTATAATGTCATAAACGTACCTCAAAATATGATTTACAACTTCAAAAAGATGCAGACAAATAGGCAGTTTAATTGGACTAAAAACTCAGAAGGTCAAAAAATCTTTTGGTCAAAAATAAAACAAATCCGTGTAAGTCGAGACGAATCATACATTTTGTACTATAAATATGATTTGGGTGAAGAGGGTATTGAAAATTACATTAAAATCTTAGATCAGTCAATCAGTTTGCGAACAAGAAGACGAATTACCGATAGACAAACAGATATTCCTCTGCAACTATGTTACAATCAACTGTTACCGATACATCCTTCTAAGAAAAAAGACTTGCTGGATTTATGTCGAAAAAATATTATTCCATCTCTATACCACAATTATTACGAAAATTTAGTAGCATCCAATGACATTTTGACAATGAATGACAGTGAAAATGAAGACAATCAGTGATTTTTCAGTTATTAATGAGTAATGTTGATTTTACATTTTGTTACTTGGTTTATACTAGTCAGGTTTTTATTTTGTTTATGTCAGTTAGGATTTTATTTATGTAACTTTTTTGTGAATTATATTCTGTGAAATTAATATTGTGAAGTACAATAATTATTTTATTATAACCTTATTACGTGATTTTGTTAATCATACTAACGTTTTTTGTTAACTACTATTAGGCAATGCCGAAAAACATTGAATACGGCTCCAAAATTGTAGTTTACCATAATTTTGTTTTAATAAATGATTAAAACTACTGTGATTTTAGTCTATTTTTAATATTACCTAACTGAAAACGCAGCTTGTAGGTTAGATAATGATGATAAGAGATGAATAAAAGATAAATTCAGCGGCAATCGCTTTTCTTAAATAAGTCATGATTAGTATCAATCTAAATTAATATTCTTTATTAATTAAGAAAAATCAACGAAATATGTAATTTTCCTATAATAATTACTTAAATTTTGTCCCGCTTTTTTGTATCTATACCCTGGCAAATTTAGTTCCACTAAAACAAAAATAAAAGGACCATATTATGAATCCCTCACAAGGACTTCTAATGACGTGAATTTAGCCACACATAACAAGTTAGCCACACACCCTTAGAAGCCGCTATTTTGTTATTTGTCGCGATGCCTCCGTGAGGTGTAGTTGTCTCACAAGGTAATTGTGTCTCTCCACTGGTAAGTCATAACAGTTATTATTGATTTGATTCATTTGTATTTACATAAATTTAATTATAGTGTAGTAATTTAAGTAGTATATTGAATTAAACCTTCTGTCGCCTGGCGTATCGCCCCTGCTAAGAAAAAATCCAGCTAAGAGACTTACTAGCCAGGGGAAATAAAACATATCATATAATGAGGTGACAAAGTAATTATATATAGCTAGATTGTACTGAAGATACAGGTTTAAACGGTATATTCAAAAATTGTTATGACAAAAAAAACCTCTAATTTTCTTGTACATTGTAATATTGTTTCAGATTATGCCACCAGGAAAAGGTTAAAACGTGAAAAATTACTGCAAAAGAAACGTGAAGCAGAGAGGCTAAGATATCAAAGGATTAAAAATGACCCGGAAAAGTATAAAATTCAAAGACTAAAAGCTCAAGAAAAATATTTGCAAAGGAAAAAGAAGGGAAAAATAAAAACTGTCAATCAAATGACTGCTGGAGAGAAACTTAAGGCACGAAAAATATGGAAGAAGAAAGCAAGAGACCGTAGGCAACGACTTGCTTCTTAAAAAATGTAGGTGGAAATCGCACCTTTAGAATTGTAGTGACCTAATTAGAAAACATGATTTTTTGGGAATTTTAACGGTTACATGAAACACGGTAAATGGAGGGGAGTGAAAGAGACCGATGTATACGTTATGTAGCTTTCTACGCCAAAATCGGTGTGTGTTTTAATTTAAATCGATGAACATTGTAGTTTTACGTCCTTTTTTGATATAAAGTCAAAATCAGGATTTTTTTAATTAGGTCACTTTAATTCTAAAGGTGCGACGTGTAAACTTGCATTTTGACATTTTTTTAATTCAATTCTAGAACAATCCGACAGCGTCAGCCCTGACACTAAAGTGCATCGCGGCACTCGCGCTGCGCGAGGCGGCGCACGGCAGACAGTTTGTGGAGTGCGGAGTGTCAGAGCACTTGGTGCAGACGCTGCACTTGCATCAGACTGTGCGGCAAGTGCAAGTGAGTTGCGACAGTTTTTTGGCACTTTTTTTAAGTAAAAAATATGGCATGAAGAATAATTCTTCAATACAATAGAATTATTTTATTGCTGTAACAATTTATTTAATGGTTTTTTAATTATAGGTAATTAAAAACCATTAAGTAATTTTATTTTTAAAATAAAAAAATGTAAAGTTTAAATTTTTTGTGTTAAAATAAATTGCATTTTTCAATCTGTATTATATGTATAAATAATAATAAATTTACACCATTTACAGAAAAACGGCTGCTGGGCGATACGGAACATAGTCGCAAGATCAAAAGATTTAAACTCAAAATTTCACGAACTAGGAATCGAACCCATACTAAACCGGTCATATGAATTATTTGCAGACGACTTCGGCTTTGATATAAAATCTGCTTTAAGAGATTTAGAATGTGACGTGAAATTAGATGAGCAATGGACAGGTAAAGGCGTTCAGATGGAACAGTGAAACGCGGCGTTCCAAACGCTGCGTTTTAAACGCTTGAAAAACGCCAAGAGCTTTATTGAAAATTCACAAATAGCATTTATTTATGTATTATTGAGTTTGAGATATGGCAATTTTAAATTATTCTGGCTTAAAGTAAAATTTTAAATTATTTGCCAGCTGGTTATTACTTTATGTAGTACTGAAAAAAATCACTAATTATACATTTTTATACGCTCTGTTTTGTTTTATTGTATTCCTATACGTAAAATATATGACGTAAATATAAAAAGAGGTCATAAATAATAAATAAATAAAGAAAGAGATATACAGTGTGCTGCAAAAAAAGTGTCGGTCCCGAAAACCGTTTACTATGTACCGGCAATAGGTCCTTCTTTTGCTATTGTTATGAAAAAATATCTGAATTATTTTTACCCAACAAAAAAATTAAACTAATGTAAAATTGCAACCTTATATGGCGGCACCTTCTCGCGTTCACGTGCTATAGTAGCGAGTTGCGACGCGTACCGTTGTATAAAATAGCAATGCGACTTAATGACCGTTATTATGCCTATGCACTACTTATCACTTTTTCACGATCACAGGTTTATTATGTCCGAAAAGAACTTTATTGCTTTTTGGTATATTTCAATATTTACACAACCTAACACGACACTACGTAAATTATAAGCCGGCGATAATACCAATATGATTAGTATTTCGAATATATTGTTTAACTAGCTGTGCCAGCGACTTCGCCCGCGTAGAAAAGTGACTTTGGGCAGGCTTCGTGGCCCCTTTCTATTCTTATAAATAAAATAAAAAATGAAATAAATTATTTTAAAAATACAATTGAAGGAATTATAATAAAAAATATTTTTAATAATAAAATATTATAATCAAGCAGACTCGTGTACTATAAGAGGTGTCGGCGAAGGCAGCACGGCGACAAACATTCGAACATTGTAACGTTGTAGACAGACATTCGCTTGTGATGTGAAGTGATATCGTGATTTATAATATTATTATATTTTTTTTTTTAACCCCTCTCCCGGGTCATTGTCCGGGATCTTTTTTTACATATGTATATAGTGATAACAAATTTTGTTAATAATAAATTTTGGAGGATGGATTTACCGCACAGTGCGCCCCGTCGTTTTAATATTTTAAATCCAATAACAGCAGGTGAACCTCAGATTCACCTACTGCTATTTATATTTATATATATATAACGCTGATATTATAATGATACCTAACTACGTGATTTAATCGTATGTGTAATCTAGTTATTGGAATCGTATCTTATACGACTTATTAAGTGAGTAATTTTATAGCTATTTGTGACGTTCGTAATATCCCTCTGATCAAATATTTTTATAGAAAAAATGATCACACATACACGTTTTTTTTATGGAAAAAACGATTACAAGGTAAATCTGATAGGAATTAACCACCATCGGAAGAACGTCAAAGTGAAGCCATTTCAAAGTAGACAATTTTGTCTACTTACATAGATCTTCGCCGCAATACATCGCATCATTTTTTCGCAACATTCATTTGTTTTACATAGATATTAATTTTTACACATTTATAGGGTAATTTTTTTATAGCAGCAACATTATCGGTAGGCTTGTGTGCTTGTCATCGAGTATAAGAACGTGATTTTAACACTTACATATATACAGTTTTAGCTTTACTTACAGCGGACCGATTATTAAGGGACTATCAGTCTATCAGCCTTCGTCTTATAGCACTCGCAAGAGGTCTCACAATCCTTTCAAATGTTTCTAGGTGGTAAATAACTTCGCGAAAGAGTATGCCAAAGTACCTGTGACCACTGGTACAGTTCGTTTAAAAAGACGCTAGAGCTAGTCCTTTAAAAGGATTTTTTAGTACATCCTTCTGCTTCCTGCGACCCTGGTCAGCTTGTATAACCACAGTCATATATAATACAAAACATGTATTAATTGACAAATTGACGTAAAAGTACACGTAAATCGTTGGATACGATAGTATGTAACTTATAATTGTATACTAGAAATAGAGATTAATTCGCAAAAATTTATGATACTTATAAAATTCACGATTTCTCTATGAATTACAGTTTAATGAGAATATAGAATGAACTTTTCCGATTCAAAGAAAAAGGGCTTAATAATTAAATAGAAAATCGTATCAACAATCAGGTACATCAAAAACGTTTTAATGAATTCTTTCATATATTTAAAAGTAACACATTTTTAAAATTTGAATTTAAAAACGTACATACCATTTTAGCATTCTCGCGCACACCAGTCTAATTAAGTTACCAGTCTAATAAAATTTTCACCACAAACACAACACTCGCTTTTATTTTCCATTTACATAGTCAACAAAAATTCTCTAAATTTTATATTAATAATACTGGCACATAACAAAAGAAAAAAAAACGAAAAAGAAACACGTGTCAAGTTTTCGCGCGCTTTTGACGGCCGCGCGCGGCGATCGAATGCGAACGACAGTTAACAATTACGATGATTAAACAGGTAAATGTTAAATAATGCTATCGGCTTGCGACTTCGCAAAACGTAAGTCGTAACGTCTGACGGCTTGTGACGTCATCGTTCCGAGTACCATTGTGGTTATGTGGCATTGTCATTCATAACGTACGACATTATTATGTATATAACGGAGTTCATTGAATATATCTTTCGCATAAGGCGTGTAGACGTAGTCTTCTGAAGTCGAGCCAAGTCTAATATATTTTTATTCAACTTGGCTATACATAACACTTAAATCGACATGGTATTACAAAACAATTATGTATAGGTGGCGTCACGAATCTTTAGCGCTGAACGAAACAAAAATAAGGCGAGGTAAAAGGCGCAGCGCGCGGGGCGCGTGATCGTCGGGTGCACGAGCGTTGATTGGTTGTCCCAGTCGTGTTGTCTTTCTCGCACCAATGAGTCAATTACGAGCGCGATTCTACCGATGCGCAGCTATTCTCGTCCAGCGCTAAATGACGCGACCTATACCATCGTTTCGAAGTTTGTACAGAGAAGAAAAGGCAATCGTTTAAATATTAGTTGCTCTTTTGAAATGTTAATAATCACTAAAGCACCAAATTAAGATATATCATAATGAAGGAACTAAAAGTTTTTCTATGTTATTAAACGAGTTGTATTAAAAAGGTGGACTTTTTAATTTGGACGTATTATATCAGTTTTTTTAAACATTCTTTAAATATATTTCAGTTAAAACCTCTTTTCTGTAAAAGGGACAACGCTAAATGGTCCCTACCATTAATATTTATAGAGATAATGAGGCAGAAAGCTGTTAACAGAGCTTGCTTTTCTCGCGAAGATTTTAAGTTCTATTAATCTTGTAAATACTTTAATACCTATATATACGACCTTTTTAAACGGAGATTTTAAGAAAAAAAAACAAAACACAAATCGTTTCATAGAAAACTTGTTATTTTATTTAAATTATATCATGGACCAAAAGAAAAGGTAATTCTTTTCCGTCTCATAGGATTTACAACTTTTCCGATTATTTGCAAACATATAACAATAACACATCATAAATGTTAAATAAATAATAATAAATATTTTTTTGGAAATGTAAAAATATAACCTCTGGTTTTATTCTCCTTAGAAGTATTTGTAACCCCAAAAAATGTCTCCTTAAAAAAAATAAAAGTATTTAATCATTTGCAATAGAATTCTCGTGTTCGGATTAACACATATTATTCAAAATACGTACTAACAAGTGACATTATAATGAAGGCCTTACCCTTTTGCGGTCAGGGCATGTATGAAATTTCTCGAAAGTTCCATTCATATATATTTCACCCAATAATGGATCCGATAATGATGTTAATCCCTTTGAAGTGCCTATGTACTTACAGGTCAAATAATACTTGCTATTTGAGCTTCGGATTTTCGGTAATATATTTAACGCTTTGATATTAATTCAAAGGTGCTATGATATTTAATTAGATTCGATGATATTAATGGTAATAGATATGTTATACACCGAAATGCCGCAGCAGCGACAGCACACATACATACAAGTCAAAACAATAGAAAAGAGATAAATGATGAAACCAAAAAGAAATAAAGAGATTAGTTTTGTCAGTTGCGCATGAAAGCACCGGCAACCAATCACCTAAAGGCAAGACGTTGTTTTTGTGTACTTAAAATTTTGCGTTTATAACATATCTTTCCATTTTTTCATTTTTTTCTGTCTAGTGATAAGGCCGCCATTTACATATACCTGTGTACTTCTTGATATTTGTTATTTTATGTAATGTGTAATGTATATGTAATAAAGGATAAATAAATAAATAAATATCTATTTAATATAGTTTCATTAATTTTATTCCTATATTCCTATTACAAATGGTGTCTTTGACAGACATATCATTCGCATTAGAACATAAGTTAGACTGCATTGTTAGTTTTCAATAAGACCTGCACTTGATATACTATTGTCATCCCAAATGCAGCCTACTAAAAGTGTACAAAACTTTGAAAATGTTTATATGTATAATAATTTTATAATATTTTTAGGTTTTGGATAAGGTTAGGTACTTCCTATTTTAACACGTTTATGCATATTTCCCACTTAAAATTAATTTTCCCTATAAGTTAATATTTAACTTTTAAACTGGTTGCGTACTGGTTAGCGACGCGACGCGTTATAAGTCAAAAATTCTTCATTTCGTAAAATATTAAATAGCCCTACTCGAAGCGCCATTAAGTACTTAATAAGGAATCAACAAGACATATTATTATACTAGCTGTGCCCGCAACTTTGTCCGCGTAGAAAAGTGACTTAGGGCAGCATTTTTGAAAATGCCTAACCCGCGCCAACAAACGTTCAGCAAGTTCAACTTGATTCTTTAAATTGTCATAACTTTTTTATTTATCAACCGATTGACATAAATGAAACACTAAATGTTAAGTGAAGCTTACCACAATATATCATTGAAAACCCCATCTAGATAGGATAAGACGTTTCCGAGATTAGCGTGCACAAACAAACAGACAAAAATACCAAAAATCATTGTTTTCGGTTCTATTGCATTAATAAAGGTCTCCCGTAATATTTTTTCTCATATATCTTCCATGTACAGACAGCGACTCGTTACGTTTTTATTATATGTATAGATAGATGACTCTTATAAGCTGATAATTTCGCGGGTCATAGACGTAAGTAATATATAGAACTTCTAATAAAATTAGGTCAATTATAGCCGCTCATATGTCAACGTTAAATAACTTAGGCGTCTACCCACACAGATAAGTTTATTATGACTACGCTTAGAATAACGTCTGCCCTATTAACATTTAGATAACAATTTCGTATTTTGATAATATCTATTCATACGCTTAAGTTGTTACGATAAAACAATAATGTATACGAACTCTTACGCATATATACTTTCTCATAGACTGATACTCTGACACTTTGAATTTGACGTCATTACTACATCCATACTAATATTATAAATGTGAAAGTGTGTTTGTTTGTTTGTTTGTCCTTTCTTCACGCCGTAGCTTAGCAAATCAATTGACCTGATTTTTGGCATACAGTTAGTTGAAAAGATGGTAACGATAATGGTAGAGTAACATAGGCTACTTTAACTGAAAAAAAAAGGGTTATAAGGGGAAGGGGGGGGGGCAAAGTTTATATGAAAGTCCACGTGGACGGAGTCGCAGGCAACAGCTAGTAGTATAAAACAAAGTCGCTTTCTATGACCCTATATATTCTTAAATCTTTAAAACTTCGGTTCATGAGGTTTTTTTTTAATACCTAGATTTATTCAAGAGTAAGGTTTATATGTATAAAACGTGCTTAATATATACGACGAAGCCGGGGCGGGTCGCTAGTATTTTTTTAAGTAAGGCTTATCCTTAAACAATAACATTAAAAATGTTTAGCGTAAAACACTTTTTGTAGGTATTAAATGAGTTCCGTCACGCTCGGTTTTGTAACGCTCGTTCGGGTCAAGTCGGCTTTTATCGACAGAGAACGAGATACACTAATTTAATTAATTAAGTAGAAAATGTCTTTCAATTATAATGCAGTCAATATATGGTAAAGAAGTACTTACTTAAAACTTCTTGACTCCACGGTGCGCCTGCGCCGATCGCTTTTCCTACGCCGCGCCGCCCTACAACGAAAAAAGTTAAGATTGAAAATAGAAGTCTGATACTGATATTCCTTAGATAGTTTATATAATTGAAACTCGCCCACTTGACAGATTTTTCAGAAAAACTAATAATATACAATGTGTTACAGAACAAGTGTCCGATCCGGGAACCTTACTATATACCGGTAGAGGGTCCTTATTTTGCTATCGTTTTGAAAAAAAATAACATTATTATGTTTTACAAACAAAAAAAAGAAGTAAAATTGCAAAACTTACATGGCAACACCGTCTCTTTAATCACTATGAGGTCTATAGAGTCTACGAACCGTGCATGAGTTGCCAGCATTCGTGAATTTCCTTGAATTTGTATAAATTTTTCACTAGAAACAATCTATAAAACTTTAGTGCCGTATTATTTTTAGATATGTTTTCTTTTATTTTATTTTATTCGAAAAGGTTTTTAGATAGAGAATATTACCGATAGGATCGGACACATGTTTTGTAACACACTGTATATATTTTTTAACTATAACCATACTTCCTTTGTCGTACACAACATTTTAATTTAATATTAAACAAAAACATGTTCAAACAACAGCAATTTCGCGGTAAAGCAACATAATAATGTTCTTATTAATATTGAAACAAGCAATCTTTTAGAAATATTTAAGATTGAATAAATGTCTTAAACATACTAATTCCGCCTTCTTCCTCTATCTACAATCAATTAAATTTTCTAACGATACTCCGACGCAATATACCAAAATAGACTATTCTGCTAATAAAAAAAAACAATGCCAAATATTTCACATTTAAAACAATGAAATTTATGAACGTCCATTATTCATGTCACTTCATTTGTCTGAACCAAAACGGTTCGCAAAAATCAATGTTAAAATAACGTAGATATATCGTCACTTTTTGTTATATTCACACAAAATATTAGCATTTGGTTTAACCCAAAAATCGTACGAAAACAAGAATGATTGACATATTGATTAAGCTAGCAGAATGTTTGTTAAAATTTCGGTACTAACTGCACCCTGGTGCTGCCATGTGGGATATCTCTTTTATATATGACTTTTTTGTAGTTATAAAACCGAATTGCCTTTTCTGATAGTATAGGTCGCGTCACGGATGTTTAGCGCTGGACGAGAATAGCTACGCATCGGTAGAATCGCGCTCGTAATTGACGTATTGGTGCGAGAAAGACATCACGACTGGGGAACCAATCAACGTTCGCGCACCCGACGATCACGCGTCCCGCGCGCCGTGCGTTTTGACTTCTGCGCAGGTTTCGTTCAGCGCTAAAGATTCGTGACGCTATTTA
>DWAJ01004760.1:0-12423 GCA_018238005.1 Eurema mandarina | reverse complement strand
TTGGAAATTCAGCTTAAAATAAGTATCCATACAGATTGAAAGATAGTTAAAATCTAAAATCGAAATCGTAAATAGTATGTCCCATGATCATAATACATTTCTTATGCCTTGATCCTGATTGGCGGGTCACATAAGCTGGTCAACTCCAGGAAGTTTAGTTTAATTTTGATAACAATAGATACCTACAAGTAAAAGTAGTTATTTTATTAATGACAAAATATATAAATAAAATAGTTTAATTGGTCCACGTGGTCCTCGAACCAGGTCCTGGACCAGCCGTTGATTTGAACCCGCCTTTTGTTCCAGCAATTTATACACAGATGAACCACTGATCAAAAAGTTGGGGTATTATAATACAATTGACGATGACTGTACGGAGTTGGACGCCTACTGTGAATCCATCCTACCCGGGTACTCCTATAAGGCTATATCTGATGAGAAAATCATAGGAGTCCTTGTCACTGATGCCGAAGATAATATGGTACGCGAAGGTATTATTTAATCGCTAGTTAGTTAATTTTAAATACGTTTAAACATATTAATTTAAGGAAAGCTGTGAGCCCATTTCGTTATATGTAGACTCCCAATTTACAGAATTGAAATATAATAACTGAATGTAGGAAAATATAAGATACGGTATAAGATACGGTATTGAGAAGTGATTAGATCGTTAACATTTAAATCCATACTAATATTATAAATGCGAAAGTAACTGTCTGTCTGTCTTTCCATCACGCTAAGACTACTGAACTGATTGGAACGGAATTTGGTGCACAGATGGACTAGAGCCTGGGGAAGGACATAGGCTACTTCTCTTTTAAATCAATCTCCAAAAGGTTACGGGAGGGGTTAAATTTTTTTATAATTTTACGCTTTTACGGCCAAGCCGCTGAACCGATTAAATGAAATTTGGTACACATGATGAACTGCCTGAGATAAAACATAGGCTACTTTTTAACTGGAAAAAAGGGTTTGGGTTTTAAGGTGGGGGATCCAAGTTTATACGACACAGACGGTGTCACGGGCAACAGCTAGTAAGAAATAATACTTTCGCGTTACCGCCGAATATAAGCCCGTGTGACTTCAATTTGATTTCTTTCTTTCAATGGTATCGATTTAATGGCCGACAACCAACTGCCACGCTCCAAGTGTTGGAAGATGCACAGCTACCTTCATAGTTCATCCAAATGCACAAACAACACCATAATTTTAAAAATTTTTTAGCCTGTGGACTACAAAAAGATTTTAGAACAAGGCACCTACAGCAAACTTGCCAAGATGCTGCAACTGCTTGACATCCGAGAACAAGGCGCTCAGATCAACACCATGTTTAAAGAAGATTATACTCTGTTAGTCGTAAAGATGGTCGCCATTGAAGCCGCTTGGAGGAACAGAGGAGTCATGAAACGATTGCTGAAGGAGACTGAGTAAATGTTTTTAATTTATTGATTTTGATAGATGATCGTTTTTTTAAATTATAAATCTTAAAGATGTATTAAAAAAAGAATCATCAAAATCGGTTCATAAACGACGAAGTTATCGGCGAACAAACATAAAACAAAAAAAAACGTACGGTCGAATTGAGAAACCTTCCTTCTTTTTGAAGTCGGTTAAAAAATAAATTAAAACAAGCAATGTGACATAAAGAACTTAGGTTCCATGGGCAATGCCTGGTTATACTTACTTATATTATATCTGTATTAATTCTAGTTTTCCAATAGCACTAGAGCACATTATGCGGCATAATGCTTAAGGTTATATATTTCAGCTACAGTAACCCTTCGCACAATTGAGCACTCTCAAACTAAAACTAATTCACGTTCCAATTAGCTTCAGCATAATTCGGCATTGTGCGCCACTATGCTCTGTTATTGGAAAACTAGGAATGCTTTCCATCTTTGAATTGGCAATATTAGTCTGCACATAAAAACTGCTAATTATTTTCGATGAAAACATGTATTAAATGTGTTTCTTTCTTATTAGGAAAATAGCCGAAGAGCATCATTTAAGACTAATTCGTATGGACACAACGAATCTGTTTGCTTCGCAAGCGGCGGAGAGCGTAGGCTTTAAGTGCGTTTACCAAGCTTCTTACATTGACATCCAGCTGGCCGGCGAACCTATTGTGGTCCCTGACCCACCACACGCGTACGACAGAGTCTATATTAAGGAACTTTATAATCTGTCCCCCATCTGTCACTGTCAATGTAACGAAAATTATTAAGAAATTAAATAAAATTTAAAAAAAATTCTATGCTTACTATTTTTATAGTTAATTTGCTTATGTATAATAATTCTGCAATTCATATATGGTGACGTAACTTATAATATTGCATATTATGCTTTATTAAATAAGTATAATTGTAATTATTTATTAATTATAATACTCCTAAAATTAAGCTACATGTAATTGCTAAATATTGTGTCTGTGGCAAATGTCATAATTTCAATGTTTTGTCTCGCTCTAAAACTCGTGATTTGCAGTGTTTGAAGAAAAAGCGAAAATGTCACTTGTGAAAAAATTGATTGTATTATTTAAGAAGAAACAATAAGTATCAATATTACAATAGAATATTTATTATTATGTACAGTCAACTATAAAAGTATAATTTAACTTTTAATTAAATAAGATAATACGATTTTACCTTTTTGAACTTGAATACTTATTATATTTACTTGAACCGGATCGACGTTTTTTAATGTTCATTTTCTTTTGTGGTTAGCTGTAGGTACGTAGTTGAAATTACGAGAAAGGAACAAAAGAGGTTATAAATAAAATGTCTATACACTTAAAAATATCATTAATTATTTGAATTCTAATGTTCGTTTATTTTCATCGTCTTTACAATACAAAAAAATAGTAAATAAAACATGTATTTATTAATTTATTTGTGAGTTATATAATATATAATATAAACATAATGTAAATGTAAACTGTCTATGTCACATAAAATTAAGAATGTACTTCTTGCTCTTAAAAAATCATTATTAATCTCTTGTATCAAAGGGCCTGCGAGGCAGTGGAGGGGGGGTGTTGTAGAAATAAAATCGTACAAATAAGCTCAGGTGCAAAATTAACCCGCGGCAGGGTTACGGTTAACATAACCTTCACGTTATAGCTTGTATTATAACTCTTAGACACGGGTCTATGAGGCCTGGAAGCGGCTTCAAATTATTACCTAGGTTTTATTTTTCTTGCTATCATTCTTGAAACGGGTAAGATTTAAATGAACTGTTTAAGATTGAATAGAATAGAGTGAGAGGAGAGATGCCCGTGAAAAAGGGATAGGTGCTGTCACGCGTTACATAATGAGGCGTTACTTTTAAAGGTGTTATTCTTATTATTATTTAATATATTATGTTGCTGTATTTATATATTTTGATGCATTTGTTCATTTTGCAGCTACTAAAGACAAATTTACAGTTTGGATAAATAGGTCATGTTTTACAATCTGAAGGGCACTGTAGCCAGCGTGATTACTGGGCTAATGAGTCTTAACATTTTATGACTCTAAGTGGGGAGCGTCAATGAAGTGCACCCCAAGCCGGAGCAGAGTTCTGGGTAGCACTGCATTGGTAATGGGCTGGCGTTTCTCTTACCATCAGGAGGGCGTCCAGCTCGCCAACAATATTTTTTTTAACCCCCGACGCCAAAGTGACGGGGTGTTCATCCACGAGTGTTCATGAGCTCAACGAGCTTCAACGCTTCCCCCTATTTTCAAATAAGAGGAAAACGAGCTCTATAAAGATGTTGAATAGCTTAAAATAATTCATACTTACATCCAGGTGATCTACCAGATATTTTTGCTGGAACTGTCAGCTCATAGCAGCAGTCTCAAACCCACGCAGCTAGGCCACTTCCATTATGTCTATCTCCACATCCCAAAGGTTATAAGTTACTGAGGTCTGATATTTATTCGTACGGTTGGATTGTAGTTTTACTGCGGGCCGTAAATGCCTGTTATTGGGCCACATTTGAATAATACGAGCACACAGAATGTTTGTAATGCGCAAAAATATTTACCTTAACGTGCAATGCAATTACTGGTTTTATACGCCCCGACTTCGGGATATCAATCATAAAAAGGACTGCGGAAATCAGTCATACACTTTGTTTCTTGACCGGACTGTTGTACTACGTTATCATTTTTATGATATAACTAGCTGTTGCCCGCGACTCCGTCCGCGTGGACTTTCATATAAACTTTGACCTTGCCTTATAACCCTTTTTTCCAGTTAAAAAGTAGCCCTTGGTTTTGTCTCAGGCTCTAGACCATCTGTGTATCAAATTTCGTTCTAATCGGTTCAGAAGTTTTAGCGTGATGGAAACACAGACAGACAGACAGACGGAGTTACTTTCGCATTTATAATACTAACTAGATATAGGCGAGCCGCCTTATGAGTCCATTACTCATCTCTTGTTCGTACGCGGTCTTGTTGAAGCACCTCAAACCGAAATGCATTGGAAATAACACGCGAGAGCCGACTTCACCGTGCCACACGCACAGTTTTTAATTTGTCAATCGATTTAGAAAAAAGAGATTAATTCGGAAATTAAATTATAATTGCATCTCACAACAAACGTGATCTTGATATGCACGCTCAATATAAAAAATATTTTTTTATATGAGGATACCACATAATTACATACATTCTTTGATTTTTAATAATAGCAGATGTTTGAACATAATTAAATATATCAAAATTATACTATTCAAAATAAACTGTAGTTGGAATAAAAGTTACACTCTTGGACGGCTATTCTTGACAATTGTCATTATTCCATTGAATAAAGCAATGACATCTTTTATCAAATGCCATTATTTGTTGCAGGTTAAATGTAGTTTGGCTGGGTGCTGGCTAGGCACTAACCCCGGATAATGTTATCTAGTATCTTAAGTTAAAATGTAGCTAACGGTGGTACCTTCGACTTTAGTTAAAATAACATACTACACATTTTACATTTAAATATCTATAACAATTTATTTTTATTTATTAAAACTTGAATGTTACAAAAATAACTACAGAAAAATTTGAATGTGTTTTCTTCCTGATTTTACGACTAAATACAAAACATTGTTATTATTATTATATTTTTATATCATTGTATTCTTTTACAGCGTACGCCGATGTTGCCATATTTAAATTTTATTCGCCTTAATGTTGCCACACACACGACTCCTTGCAATATCATATCTATAATGATACCAGAGACAAAAATGGATTTCCCGATCTTATTACTGGGGAATAAAGTTTAAAATTAAATTTGTTAGTGGTAAAATAATGTTGTTTTGTATGTAATGTTGGATAAATAGCAACGATTTGGAAGCAATGTTTTTATTTTGATACCGATTTTGGCGATATCCCCTTTAGCTTTTGATATCACCTGTGTTTTTATACGATGGAGGATTATGACGAAGTTATTTTAAACGATTCAGAAATCAAAGGAATGTATTTCATGAATTATTGATGGAGCTTTGATCTTGGATTGTTTTGTGGAATTATAAGTCGTGGATAGTTTATTTTTATACATGTTTTGATATGAAGCGGTCTGTGTTTATTATTGTATGTGATATTTTGTTGAAATTTGTGAAGCTATTATCCAAAGAAAATGCATTTAATTACTTGTAGTTATAAAACTTCTTTTTTATTTTGCCATAAGTTAAAAGCTGAAAAGATATTTATTTGTTTCTAGATATAAACGCGCTTATCTCAGAAACGTTAAATTATAAAGCTAATGATATATAATCATCACATTGTGACCAATAGGAACGGAACAAGAATAAAATTGGAAATTGCGTGCGCTGCGTTTAACGATTTCTTTGCCAAAAAATATACATGTACTTACGTAAGAACGATTCCTCTCTGAAGTAACAAATAAAACATGAGCTGCAGTATATTTCTTTTAAGTTACGCTTGTCGAACGTAAAAATAACTTTAACAATGAACCCTTTTAAAAACCTCTTAATCATCTTGTTAAAATCCCTGACTACGGCTAGATAAAAATTTAAATATAATTCTGCAAATAGCTACGTAAGTACGTGAAATTTAATAAAATTGTCCACATCATAGGCGCCATCTCAAGGTGTAGTGAGAATTTGTGAATTTCTCTCAACTCTAATTAGACGCCGAGTGCGCGTGGCGGCGCGTAAATCATCCGCTTATTAAAACGAGAAAGAATCGAAATCTTTAAAGAACTTACTTCTTTTTCTATTGCGCAATCAAGGAGCAACTCTTTGGCTTTAGGATAGAGTTTAAATTCGCTTTTAAAGTCGGTTATAGCTGAAGCTGGGGTGCTTAAGCTCTCGCAGGGGATTGGCGTCGGAACACCGGTGGGCTTTATTCGGTAGTGGTTTCTTAGAAGTCCTAAAACCGCCTGCTTCTCTCCCGAGAAGGACTTGATATCCGTAAGAGGATTCCTCATCTCTAAGTCAAAGTCAAAGTCAAAGTCAAACGTATCTTTATTCAACTAGGGTAACACTTTTAAATCGTCATGGTATTACCTACAAAACATTAACAATTAATTGGAGTTCATTTTGTCTAACAGTCAACAAATGAATTCTTGTAGTAGCAACATATTTTATTTATAACAACAACTGCAACTATTACATTTAAATAAAACAAGACATTTTAAAAAGAAACTCTAAAGAAATAATGAGAGAATAAGAGAAAAAGACACAATATTGCTTAGTTACATGGCTACCATTATTTAGAAAACATAGTATACATTATAATATATGACCATAACGTCTATGCTAAGAGTGAAACAACCCAGAAGGACTAAATACGATTCGGGCCCGACTTTAAGAAGCCCTGCGCTCGAGTAATGTCGTTGTATAAATGGGAATGATTTTTCGCTAATACTCAATTGCCTTTTTAAGTTTTGATGTTTACTGCACACCCAGGTGTTTGGGTCGCGTATTGTTTTGAGTTTTCAATATTAAAGTTGTATTTATGTACTTGGAATAGGTAAATATAATATATCCATAGTTATTAAACATTAGACTTAAAACATTAGGTAAGTGTTTGTCTGATAATATTATATTCGGAAGGGTAAGACTTTTTTAAATTACTCCATTGTTTCTGAAATTACTGGAGCAATTTTAACCAATTTTATAAGAAAGATAATAGGACATTTTCAATGTGTGAGAATGTTAATTTTATCCGTATTAATCTAATTAAAAAAAGCTTCTTAAAAGCTGTAACTGAGATTTCGAAGCTCAAAGCCCCATCAAAATATTTTTTTTTGTGCCAATTCTGTTTTTTTTTACAAATTATACTGTCTATCTACCTATTCGCTTTCCATTTTATAAAATTGGTAAAGTACAAACAATTGTTTATGTACTATAATCAAAGAAAATAAAACAATTTTAAAGTTCCGAGTCTATTATGTTTTAATAATCTTTAAACCTAATCAAAGTAAAGTTTGACCCGACACATTGTTTAACCAAATATTGTACTAAAGCCGAATCCTTCGGTTCAAAAACCATTAAGATTTATAAGAAAGTTAAAAGAATGTAATAAGCCGAGAGTGCCACCTAATTGAGCTGTGTGATTGCATCACACTTGTTACGGGGGTGGGTGGGGGTGGGTAGGCAGGGGTAGCAGGGGGTAGTTATTAGCCCCACTGATCCCGTATAAATTACAAGCTGATCGGAAATGATTGTCTGTGTACAGGGTGTGTTAGAATGAAGTGAAAGATATTGATGTGATTTTTAAAAATAAACAGTGCTTAAAATTACTTATATTATAAACTAGCTGTTGCTAGCGACTTCGTCCCCGTCGGATCTATTTCTATTATTATGTTATAGTGAATCAATCTTAGAAGATAGACATAATATACTGTCGCGGACTTTTTTTTAGATCATTTAAAGAGGAATAATTCTTTTGTACATGTTATTTTTGTATCTTGAACCGTTTTCAGAGCACACGCAAAGGAAGCCCTCAAAGATGAATAATTCGCAGCGAGATGTTATGTAGCCTAAAGCCTTCCTCGATAAATTGTCTATTCAATAAAAAAAAAAAAAATTCAATTCGAACCAGTAGATCCTGAGATTAGCGCGTTCAAACAAACAAACAAACAAACTCTTCAGCTTTATATATTAGTATAAAAGTATAGATGTGAAAGTGTGTTTGTATGTTTGTTTGTCCTTCCTTTACGCCGTAGCCAAGCAATCAATCGACCTTATTTTTGGCATACAGTTAGCTGAAAAGATGGAGAGTAACATAGGCTACTTTTTAACTGGAAAAGGGGTTATAAGGAGGGAAGGGGGGGTCATAATTTATATGAAAATCCACGCGGACGGAGTAGCGGGCAACAGCTAGTAAAGACATATTTGAATTTATTTATATTAAAACAATCACCCTATACACAATCGCCGATCGCCCTCCATCGAAGCATATTTTCATAAATGCAAACATTCACAAAGAATTTCCCGGGAAAGACCATAAATATTTCTCATTGCGACTCTCGAATCGGTTCCCTATAGTCACAGCCGTAGAGTCTATTCTACGATCAAACAAACGAATTAAAGATTAATCCAGTGTTCAATAAATATCGGTCCAAATTGTAAAGTAAGCATTCGAAGTTATTCGCCTTCCATTTTGTAAATGAAGTGTTTTTGTAGTGAGTTATTGCTTGGCGCTTGAAAAAATAGCTCTCTAGAGAAAGCCAATTAGCGATACGGTTTAATATCTCTAATCGACAGAGCTGGTAAAAACTTGATCTATACTCCTGTTGTTTGCTCGGGACATGCGAATTTTTCTTCAGTTCAATTTAGTTTATGGAAAACAAGCTGTTCTGTTGCAGTAACTGGATTAAAAGTATCCTGTCCATACATAGTATAGAACAAAGCCGCTCTCTTCTCTGACCCTAGGTATGGTTAGGTCTTTCGAACTCCGCACTCCGCATCTCGACTACTCCGCACTACTAACAACAATTATGATTGTTTGTATGCGGAGAAAGATGATTCTATAAATATTATACATATTAATTAGGTACATATAAGCCAATTCACGCATGGCAAAACTTCCAAAGTCAAAGTCAAAAGTATGTTTATTCAACTAGGCTACATAAAGTAACATTTTTGAATCGTCATGGTATTACAAAACATTTACCACCGGTTCGGAAGGCAGTTTCTACAGAGAACAACCAGAAAGAGACTCTGATAGTCGCTCTTCTTAAAATAAGAACGTACAATTGTAAATATAAACAAAAACTCGACTATTATAATATTTATAAATGAAAAAGGTCACCGTCCCGCGAGCGTTAAGAAAACGTCCAACGTGCGTCATGTAAATTTCTAGATGCAAATAACAACCAAGATCTAAGTTACTAAGATATACTTAACCTTCATGCCTTACGGCCAAATACTCATACGCAAATTAAATTTAAGCACGCCTTAAGTCTCGTAATTTTGACAGAATTGTATGGCGAACTGTCAAATCGGACCGGTTTAAGTTGTACTTAAATTTAAGTTACGTTTCTGTGTTCCGGCATTAATATCGTAAATCTCAATTTCCTTCAACCAAAGAATACTTAACCGTTCTTCCTGAAACCATGTATGGTGGTGCAATATGTCAATAGACTAATTCACTTTACCACTTAGATATAAACCACAAGTTAGAGCGCTAATTAAGATATATATTTGAGTTAAAAAGTCACTTAACTGTAGGATCGCTTCCAAATATACCACTTAGTAGGCTATGAGATAAGCGGCTAGCGTCCGCTAAGCTGAAGCGATTTTTTTAGGAAATTATTTATGCTTATTTAAATTACAAGGACAATGGTGACCAGCGGCTTTCTTACTGCTAAAAGGTCTCTTCTAGGCAAATATTTAAAAGCAGTGTTTCAATAGTAATTTTGCGGGCGAAAGGCTAACATGTATATACAGTTGAAATATTAACTTTAAAAATTGTCCTTGTACATTAATTACTATTGCATTACAAAAGAACATTTATCACAGTTTTTCTTAGATTATGAACCGATGGTGAATGATTTTTTCGTTATACCAAGACGATTCAAAATGTTACTATATGAAACCTAGTTGAATAAACTTGACTTTAATAAATTAAGATGGCTTAAAATGGACGGTCTCAACATTCTTCAGAGACTCGAAAAAAAAATCCATTTTTGAGTTAGCGGAAAAAGTTTTAAACTAAAAAATCATGGTGGGATGACGTTACGATTATTATATTACCAATAAAGTAACAATGATCATATTAGTATTAATTCTAATTCTAGTAATTTAAAGATTTCGACGCTAGTTTAGTGGCTTCCAAAGACATGTAAGTACAGCGGCGACGCACTGCGACCGCGGCGCCGACCGGTCGCGCGACCGGACGCAACATAAATCGCAATTTGCGGCTAACGAGACAAGCAGCTTGTTTTGAGCTTTTGCTATATGTTTTATACTAGCTGTTGCTCGTGACTTTGTCCCCGAGGGTTTCTATTATAATATTTTTTATTCTATTAAGTGGTGAGACGAGCTGGACGCACTCCTGATAGTAAGAGAAACGCTAGTCCATAACCAATGCAGTTCTACCTAGAACCTTGCATTGATGCTACCCACTTTGAGTCATTAGAACTAAGACTCATTAGCCCAGTAATCGGAAAGTTTTGAAAAGCATATAATATTATATGTGTTTTAGCGTAAATGATACATATTCTTAATTTTATTACGACAACAAAGGCGATAATGGGTCAATCTTAGAAGATTCTCGCGGACTTTTTTTAGATCGTTTAAAGAGAGAAATAATATATCGTATCATCATCACCTTTGGAGAGCTTATATGTTTCAATATAACCTCTTAAAGAAAAGTTTCCTTGTAAATGTATTTCTACAGCCCACATTTTCATTTACTAATAAGTCTAGACATAAACAATGTTCCACATCCGTATTTCATCAATTTGCTAAAGTGCTAATAATTTTCCCGTTTAAAATTATCGTGTCGCCGAAACCACATGCGCGCCTTAAAAGCTTGGGAGATGTAGCTTCATATATAATCTCTCAAATTTGACTACGCACGGCATGCGGATTTCCTCACGTAGTTTTCCTTCCCGTGTCAACGCTGGGATAAAAATATTCCGAACTTCAGCCATCCATTGTGTAGTTATTTTGTGAAAGAACAACAAACATACACACATCCTCAGGAACTTTCGCGTTTGTTTACAGCGTTTTTCAATTACAGAGCATAGTGTGACATTTCGATTAGGTAATGTCAAATTTAAGAAAAATATTTGTTTATTTTCTGTGACTGCACATTTAATTGCACTCCAATTCCAATTACTGTCAGGCGTCAGCATAGTTCTTTAATTCTTTTGGAAGTCTAGTACTTTTGGAATATTGGAGCCAATTCAATTAAAATCTTTCCTCTAATAAATAAAAATAAAAAAGGAGGTTTCTACTGTCTGTGTATGTATGCTTATATCTTTAAAAGTACACGACCGATTTGTTCGAGTCCATGTTTATTGCTGCGTAGCACGTGACAATGTGTCAGAAAATATAAGTAAAAAAAAAAAATTTTTACAAAAAATAAACCGACTTCAAACTAAAAAGCAATAAATAAATTTGCTTCCCACAAAGCAATACGCATTTTCATTTAGTAAGTATATAGAAATGATTTAATAGTTATTTTATAATTTTGAAGTCGGTGCCAAGTAAATGCTACAACAATCTATACAATATCGATTTAACCAAACAAACACTGTTTACTTAGCAGATGAATTGAGAACCTCCTCCTTTTTTGAAGTCGGTTAATAAGACTATAGTGTTAAATAAACGTTAAACTCAATGTATTGTAATAAAATAAGTAGATAGTAGTAGAAAAAAATGTATGCAATATGCTACGTTGTGTAAAACGAGAACTGGTATGTAAGAGTAGAGTAGCAAAGACTCTGATTAAGTCAGAGGTGATACAAAAAAAAAGTGTCAGAAAGCATTATTTCGAACTACCTTCAATTCGTCTTCTTCCGAAATTATTATTTATAGGTATTATCTAACTCAATTTCAACAAATTTCCTATTGGAAATACCCCCAGTAAACATTACACGGTAGACATAACCTAATTACAAAGAGGATCTAGCGAATATTGTTGCATCATCAAAATGACCCGTCCGAAGTGGTCTAAGAGCGATTAACAACAAGTTGTGTGACGCCGGGCGCTAATGCTAGTTCTCGAGTTTTGTTTATGAACTTTATGAACCACTAATTACTACGTCGTTAGTACAAGAGGGCATTCGCTGAATATTCCGCCACTTCAATGGTAGTTTAATATCTAGTTATAGGAAGCTGAAGTTTCGATGGGTATGTTTATAGGTTGAAGTAGATGTGTTTCGTGTTTTTAGTGAGCTTCGTGCGGTATTGATCACAGTAAACACAGTATAGTACGCGTCACGAATCTTTAGCGCTGAACGAAACCTGC
>DWAJ01004759.1:0-12426 GCA_018238005.1 Eurema mandarina | reverse complement strand
GTGAAGCGCTTTAAAATGATACCAAACACGGCATATCTAGCTTAACTTTATTTTTTTACTCTGTATATTTTGTCCGCTAGAGGGCGCCACATTGAATTTGGTGAAAATCTATATAGCCTATAACCAGAGGACAATTAAGACGCTTCTAATGATATGTCATTTGTCGAATTCTGATTAGTGGTTTAGAAGTTATGAGGGAACAGATGAACATACATACATACATACATACATACATACATACATACATACAGACATAGCCTGTCAAAATCATAACTCTCCTTTGGCTTTGCCGTAGTCGGGTAAAAATACGCAATTCGCGGGCTTTGCTAAAACATATACATTTTCAGTTATATGACATCGATTATACTGAATCCATTTCTATAGAGCCATATACATATATTTATACCTTATAAATAGAAAGCGGTGTACTCCTACAAGATTTCCTTTGATAAATATAATATTTGTCTGTGACGAGGCGCTTTATTCCTTGTAAAATACATTTTCGTGAAGGGCCCATTGTCCTTAGATACGATCTCTTCCCCAGCCTGTTTTTATCTCCATAAATGAGATCGTCAGAATCGAAGTACATTGTGTAGCGACCGAAGACTTAAGATAAGCGAATTTTTGTAGCAGTATACAGTTTTTCTTAAGTATTTTACGTACAGATTTTAAATAGCAGATTGTAAAGTCTCTCTTATATTACTTATATTAGAAATGCGAAAATTCGTGATTTACGATGTTTGGATGTTTGATACTCTTTAACGCAAAGACTACTGAAAGGAATTAGCTGATATTTGGCATGCTGGTAGATTAGATTAAAACATAGGCTAGTAATCATCTCGGTATTGCCACGGGAAAGAAAATTATGCGACTAAAACCACGGCGCACGGCTAGTGTTAATATATTGTATGAAGTCTTCCTTTTTTATGTAACAATTGTTCACCACCAGCTAGTATTTACCTCTGTAGCTAGTATCCGAGAAGGGTGTTCGATGGTCGTTACTTCTTTCTATTCCAGTCCTGATGTCTGAACCACGATGTCTCCTTCTGTAGGATCTTTTTCCTTCTATTTCCCTCCGTTTTACGCTAACTTATGGCATGTTAATTATTCTTGATAAACTTATATCACGGTTAATGGCAAAAATTAAGACAAACAAATCGATACAACCAGTTGGATCTAAACTCTAAAGACATCAGCGCGTGCCTCTTTATAGAATCAATAGAATGTGAATTATACGTATCGAATAAACGTAATAACGAACCATTCTGTCGGCGACGTATCCTTTTATATTGGCTGTCAGACGCAGTCGTTTGCGATCCGCTTACATTACGTACATCAATAATGTTTCACTGTATTCAATACGGGTTTGAAACGGGCATACCAGACTTAAAAATATATCTCTTACCTACCTATAAATGTAAGCGTGGCTCACGAATATTAAGGCTTTGTTTGCTTTATTATACAAATACCGTGATAAAAAGTATCCTATATAATCACGGGTGTGCTAAAATTCGTCCATATTCGGGTTTTGAATATAACACACACCCAAATAAGTATAGCCTTAATTAAAATATTAGTAAAAATAAATCTTGATATAGAAACTTGTTTCACCGGCTCGAAGGACCATGAAAACCGTACCAGAAATCGTCAGTATTTGTGATGTTTAAATTATTATTTTACATCGAATATGCTCCTAGAACAGCGTCTACCTAACTTGAACAAACCAAGATAAGCCAAACAAGCGACAAGACAGCTAATTCTAATTAATTTACTGAATGCTGTCATATAGACCTATACATGTGTATGAGTAAACTTCTACTAAGTACTAAGCAGCAAATGTGTCCCGCACAAACAGCAACTTAGCTACAAAGTCGTTAGCTAGTGACAATTACCCTCATATTATTATCGCTCGTATCGCTAGGGTGTAAGAGCTAATATTCCTTGCAACTTTCTATCTTGTACGATGTATCTACGTTGCTTGCTCGCAGTTAGGAAGCGCCCCTAATGCACGCTAATGGAATCAATTTTCCGTGTTATGTAAACGGGGACGGGATTTTCTATATATTTAGTAGCTAATTTGTTTTATCGGAAAACGTTTACACTGTCCATAATATTGGCTCGCTAACTGGTTTGTTTGGCAATTTGCAGAACCAGGCATAATTCTCGGCTTAAAATAACAGTAATTGGTATTAGCCGGGATTAGTTTCATGATAAAGCGTAATAAAGAACGGGTTGTGTTTTAGACAAACGGGACTTTTAACTGTATATAATGATGCAGAAACAGATCTCTCATATAATAATAAATATATAGAGATGCTGGATCTTTTTTTTATTACATAGGAGACAAGCAGGCGAGCCTCCTGATGGAAAGTGGTCATCGCCGCCCGTGAACACTCGCAGAGCTTGACAGCTCTGGAGTGGGTCGACGTTTTAGAAAAATGTATGCTGTCTTTTTGAAGCACCCATAGTCGTAATGCATCGGAAGTAGCTTATGGGAGAGCTAGTCTAACAGGATCGTTAATTTTATTTCTTATTAAGCAACTAAATTTAAAATAAAATTTGAAGTATTCATTTTTTGAATGAATAAGTTAGAGAGACATAAATAACTATCAAAGTGTGTTGTGTAGAAACTTACGCGTACAATAGTGTTTCAAACTTTGTTTTCGAGTTGGTCTGAAGTTGGAATAAAGAGGTTCGTCTTAAAAATGGAGCCTCCTTCCTGAAAAGTTGAATAAAAGAAACTATTTCTTTTATAGCAATAGACTTCTTTGGATCATCCAATCGTATCCTGAATCTTGTCACAGCTACTTTTCTAACTTTTTCACAAAGCTCATTGAAGCAAAACGCTGACAGGCTGGTTGCCGTTTGATTTCCTCGGTTTCCTGCAGACCTCACTCCGACGAGGCCTAACCAAAACTTGTTATAAAAATAAAACCTATTTGGCTCGCTTTCAAACCGAAATTCGTCCGTTGTGTTTGAAATTTTCGGTACCGTTTATATAGAGCAATTCAAGTCATTACCGTACGGTACCGTTTATATAGAGCATTCAGTCTCGAAATATCAATTGGTAATACTGATAACCTCATTTTATCTTCTTGATTGATACTTAGTTGGGAGGTACGGTTATTGATATAAAAATTAAACTATTATTTTTCTTCCTTTACAAAACTGATACTAATCTAGATCCTAACCTTATGACTAAGTTGCTTCTGAAAAAAACTAGTTTGTTATTATCAAATAGGTGTTATGAATACTAAGGGCATTGTTAATCCCTGCACCTTAAAACGACATTATCTTCTGTCTGTTTGTAACAGTGTGTACACCACATCGAGGCTAAATATAAAATGAACAGACTTCGAGGATTTTCCACTCTAGGGGATTAAACACTTACATCTAATAACTTTTCAAACGCTGAAAACTTTATAGTAATTGCTTTGGGTAAAGTGTTTTGTTTAAGATATTTTTTATATTTATTTATAGTTATCTCTTAGTCTCGCCAGGACTTCCATCGCTATAATTTTCCTACGTATAACCTTATACACTACTCCGAAACTTTTTTTTCTACTGAAGAACCATTCTCGTACTTTTAGAAATACTCTAAATAAATATTTATAGAATTGGTTCAGTTCTTATCCAATCTAAGGAACACATTTGGCAATTCATTTTTAAATTGTACAATATTATCATCATATACTCAGCAAACTTGACGCTTTACTTAAAAAATATACATACATGAATTTATATTATATATATTGGGCTTTACAGCAAAGTTGCGGGTAGCACTGCATTGGCTATGGGCTGGTGTTACTCTTACCATCAGGAGTGCGTCCAGCTCGTCTCCCCTCTTCATAATATAAAAAAAAATATATTGGTAGTGTGATAAGTATGTTGCTATGTGCCTAAGTATTGTATTGTATCATGTATTAGAATTTAGTATAAGGACAGTCGTAATAAACCACTCGTAGCGTACACTCGTGTTTCTTGTGGGACTCCCGGCAACCCGCACACTTTATAAATTAGATATTTCTATATTTCAATGTACCTACCAAAAACTCAAAGCTTTTGTAATATGAAGAAGATAATTGCCAATATATGAAGTCTTTGCCTAAAATATTTCTTACCATAGAGTATACTGTATATAGTTCAAGTCTCTATATGAAAATATGATAAAACGGTTACAATAGAACCACAACTATCGATCGATAGTGAATGTTTTGATAAATAAAAGGTTCCTTTTAACCTCATACGTTTCTGCCGTTCGCTGTAAACCAATAAGCCGATCGGTGTAAGCTGATTATTGCCTCCCTCGGGGATCTAACATCTATATGTCTATTAACAATGTATGAAAATCTGCAGGATATGAACGAGTTTCCTTTTCGAAATGAAATGATATACGTTGTACGTTGTATAATGAATGGCGTCTACGTCTACTGGTTTCAGGCTTCAAGTTTGTCTTACGACTTCGAAGTTATAAAATAACTATTAAATCATTTTCTATACTAATGGAAATTGCGTATTTCTTTGAGCGAAGCAAATTTATTAAGTTAAGTTTTTTAGTTTCCAGTAGGTTAATTTTTGTTAAAAATATTCGTGACTAATCTATAGGTACACGTGTACCTAAAAATAAATATTTGAAAGTAATTTTAGGAATCTTACTGTTTCTTAAAATTTTGATACAATTCTTACTAATATTATAAATGCGAAAGATTATGAGCATGTATGGATGTAAGGATATTAAAAACTACACATCGATTTGCCTGAAATGTGAAATAGGTAGGTAGATTAGATCTTAGATATAAACATAGGGTAATTTTTATCCCAGCATTAAACAAAAACAGTAATCACGAGGGTAAATCACGAGCAAATAAACACGTCTTCTAATCATAAACGCAAATGAAAGATATTTCGCTAAAGAAAAATAAAAATATTGACGCCCGCTAACCCTTATCGTTCGCCACAGGCGCATTCATTTTATTTCATGTATATTTATGTCACTTTATTTTTACGCGACATTTCTTACATAATAATAATTTATTTAATTTGTTTATTTACATAATGTGTCTATGAATCTTGTGTCAAGAACATAATAAATATTGCAAACTTTAAAGGGGTTTGTTTTTTGTAAGTACATTTAAGATAGGTCTAAACTCTAAACAAAGACAATTATTACTATTAAATTCCTTTAAATGTCTTTTACATACATATTTTTAAACTTCGAGTCCTGTTATGTATTAGTATAAAGTTCTTAAAACAGATTGCCTAATTGTCATTAAACTAAATACTTTTAAAAATAGTTTCCACATAGTTTTTGCTTGAAAGTGCTAAAGACATGCAAACATTTTAATAATTTTTCATATTCTAAGCCGTTGTAATCTAAATAAAATAAATTTTCCAAATAAAAATGATTGTATGTTAACCTTTCTTTATTATTCTATGAAGTGGTGAGACGAGCTGGACGCCCTCCTGATGGTAAGAGAAACGCCAGCCCATAACCAATGTAGTGCTACCCAGAACTTTGCTCCGGGCAGGGTGCACTATATTGACGCTCCCCACTTTGAGCCATAAGATGTTAAGACTCAATAGCCCAGCCTAACACCTTCCATAACGTTCGAGAATGGTGGTTAAATAGTAACACATTACGTAACACGAGAATCACTTAATAAGTTTATAGGGAGCACGTAGGTACTACACAATCTACATACATATTCTAATCAGTTGGAGCACCCCACTTGACGTTACCGCAAGAAACTTCGAACGTCGAATCGAGAACTCATATATTAGTTATGTGTCGGAGATATATTTATTTCGATCGTTGAATAACTATATATGTAGGGTGTGAAAGACTTAACTTCAAAAATTTGGAGGGTGGATTTTTACAATGATTCTGTAGAAAGCGTGTTATAAATATAAAGAAATAGATTTTCATTTCGTCCGCAATGCTTTATCGGATCTGGCAAGTCTATAATGCAGAAATTTATTCTTTAGTCATCTTAATAAAATCATGAAACAATAAAATTAAAAAAAAAACAGCAATGTATTCTTACGCGTGTAGGCAACCATTGCTGGTCGGCAATTAGGAATCTATATAATAAAAAAGAATCGCAAAATGTATTGGTAAACGCATAGCTCGATAACAGCTGGACCGATTTACATAAATCTTTTTTAGAATAATGCTGGATGTACGAGGATGTTTTTAGAAAGGTATTTATTCTCCTTAGAAAAAAAGGACACAATTTTCACATACGATTTATATATAGAAATTAATTTCTATTTTAATTTCTATGTGCTATGTTTAGTGCTTTTTAAATAGCAGTAATCGAGTTATTATCATAAAATGCTATAAAACCAAGCCTGCATCCCCACCTTTTCAATACCATTATTACTCGTCTATAATCTCACTAAAGATTAATTATTCCAAAACGACTATATACTTATACCTATCGTTGAACATAATCTGAACAGTAATATAATATGTGGATGACAAACATGGAGGATGGGGTGAAACTCGAGCGGAATTTATTAAGGGAGGCGTCCCCTCCGCACGGCGGGCTTCTGATGTGGAAATCGCGTTTGATACTCGAGATGCCTGATACTTGTCACAAAACTGTGTATGTGACACTATAATGCATAGAATACTGAATAATTTATTTCATAAGTATACATATTACTACATCATTTCAGTATATAGTATATTGGTGATTAAGAAAGTGCTAAAGTGCAGGAAAGAAAAACGATTTATTAATTAATATATTACGGCTGAAATATGACACAGTCGTCTCATATAATATAATGCATTATTTGAAATGGTATAAATCAAACAACAAAAACCATTTGAAGAAAGCTTTTTTTTTAATTTAGAATGACGTCACGTTACTTTTCGAGTCACTTTTAACAAACCTTTTCATTTGATACCTATATTGTAAAAGTTCAATAAAAATTACTGTTTCGCCATCTTGGATGGTCCGCCATATTGAATTGAGAATGACGTCACACGAGAGTATCTGCTTCAAAATCGAGTCGCAAGATTCAACCCGAACATCCTTACATACATTACAAGTTAAATAAAACCTTTTAAAATAAAAATAGGATTTCCATGGGCCTAAATGGACTATGGATTATGTTCAACTTGTACCTACCAAAATATCACATCGGGTAGCGGTCATGGATAACTACCTCGTAACTAGTTTTACTTTTAAATAGATTTTCCAACGACAATAAAACCTTTGTATTATCCGCTTTTCTCTTTCGCACACTGATTAATTGAATTCTGTCTAAATCGAGCTATCTCTGTCACTCAAACAATTTTGACATCTGTAAACGAGTCGTAAATGTCAAACTTTTTTTTTCTTCAGATATGGCAATTAGTTAAATGTCAAACTTATCTCGTGACTTAAATACTTAGGTTTTAGACCATCAATAACACAGATAGCATCAGGTAGCGTAAAAACGTTCAGGCGAAGGTGTCAGAGCTTTCTAATTGCCTTTTTAGCGAAGTTAGAATAAATTAGGTCGACATTAATATGCAAAGTGTGCGAGCTCATTTATTATTCTTGCCATAAACTCAGTTATTTTCATGCTTGTCTTGACATTTCAAGTGATATGTGGTATTTTATGGTGTGGTTTTAACTATCAAAATATAGGAAAAACGTCCTTCATTCTGGTATTAACTTGGAGACGAATTGAACAAAGGAAAATTGGGCTATAAAGGTATTATATTATTACATAGGTATTTATTAACACTTATATGTTAGCTATGTCCATGACAATCAATAGTAACAAATTATCAAATTCGGTTTAGCAATTCCAGAGATCATTCGTATCAACATAAATAGCCTTTTCATATAGTTTTTCTTAATAATGTAATAATTATATTTCTCTCTCTAATGAACGGTGATCTTGCGATTACTATAATCCTTTATTTGTTCTAAAATTAATATCAATGAACGCAAAATTGAATTGAAATATTCATAAATTTTCCGCTTTTACTCTGTTTAATCCTTTGGAGATAATTAAAGATAATCCTTCGCTTTAAGCGATATTCAGTATCGGTAATAATGGAGCTTCGCAATAATAATAAAGAAAGATAACGAAATCTAATAGCAAAGCGGTTTTCAGTTTATTTGAAACTTACGGGTTTAAAATTATGTTTCAGAGATATTTTGCTTGGGATAATTACCTATTTTCTATTTGCTATAATAAAACAAAGAAAATAAAACATTAAACGTTGTGTGAATACTTTTTTTTCTTTCCGAAAACAAAAACTATAAATAGTATGTCCAATGATCATAGCTAATGAAAAGTTTAAATTTTATTCCTATTTTCCTGCATATTAAAAAAATATTATTATAAATACATATTATAACATATAACCAAATAAATAAAGCCCTAAGACCCTGTGATTATCAAAAAAAAATAAACATTTGACGGTTGTTTATTAACACATACAGCGGCCATTTTGAAGTGACGTTTGCACAGAGTGAAAATACATTTTGCAAGGCCTGTGATTGCCCCGTTTGGGGTAGCACTGACCGGCTTTTATTTTATACCCAGTCAATTAAGGCATGAACCTCACCCGACTAGTTTTAGCAAACACTGCAAGTTTAATCTCTGGTTTAGTTTCGAAATTGTCGAAGAGCGTATGTGCCGAACGCAATATTTTGAGGTTATTTATTTACTACTATTGTATTTTAAAGCACGTAACAGTTTCTGCCAAGCAACCTATTTTAGGTTAAGTATGTTTAATCTATATTATGCTATCAGGGTTCCATGGTTTTACAGCCGTAGTCTCGGTTAATGTGGCAATACAGTGATAAGAAGAATGCTGTGTATTAAGTTAGGGCGTAATCAAACTACAAGATGGCTGCCTATTTTCATAATTCCTAAATTTTTGCGCTAAAAAATCAGGAAATCTATACATCCCCATAAACTCTTACATTAACGATATTATTATTTTTGTAAGCACGTAACACTGTGTTAATAGTGTCATACTCGTGAGTGAGTGTCATAGGCTATATAAAAAAGGAGTGTTAACATTATGCCCAATGAAGTGGGCACGGGTCAGCTAGTATATTGTATTGATAGTTATAAAAGACATAAATGTGTAAAAACAAGCGTATTTCCGCCGACAAACTGCTGCGCAGTTTGGCGGGATTTTAAAAACTTTTATATTGTTTTGTTTTTATGAAAAATAAAAAAGTTTAAATATTATTACATTTTTTAAGATGTGAAATTATAATTTTTCACTTACCAGAAGCTGGTTCGAGCAGCCCTTGAGGGTCGGAGACTTCATCAGCAGCAACGGTTGCTATGGCAACGAGCAACACCCACAGACCCGCCATCCTGCAAACAAATGCTTAGTAAATATTTCATGCCAGCTTTGTATGGATTCACTCCTGCCTGTCCTTGTTCTAAAGTTCCTTTGTTTACGAAGAAATTGAACAAATTGCTTTAAATGTTTGAGTATATAGAATTGAAGTTTTCTTGTAAATTTTAATACGAAGAAAATGATAAGGAGTTTATTTTCGTTGTAAATATAATCTTATTGTTAATATAAGTAGGAACTTACATTTTAGTGTCAGTGTCAAATTTTAATTTAATAAGCCACCAATTGCTTTCTTTTTTAAATAAAGCAATATTAAATACGCAGACATTCTTTTATTCACTTCCAAAAACCCAAGAATTGAATTTTTAATTTTTTTTAATTGCAAATGTTCAATGTGGCCAGTAATAAACATCTATTTTATGTTTACACGATTAAACCACAGATTACAAATACTGGCAACAAAAATGGCGGTTTGGATTTACTGAATTAATTATGAGTGATATGAACACATTTGTTAGCAAACAGAGAATTAATTTAATTTCTACTTTCATTTTACTATTTCAATTTAAAAGCTGTTAGTTTATGTACAAACTACGAAATAAATTAACACTATCAAAATTAAAAACATGTTATGACTAAAATATTGGTTATAATGATTTTCCACCACATTTTCTCTTATCAGCTGTTCCAGGTTGTCTGGGAGAGATCACTGTAGTGATAAGGCCGCCTTTTGTACTCTTGCTGCTTGTTATGTTATTTCTTGTTTTTGTGTGTACAATAAAGAGTTCTTAATTATTTATTTCCCTGTATTTTAAAAATATTTATAAATCATATTATCACGACATTTATTAATAGAATATTTTACTGCAACGAGTATTTTGAAATTTAATGTTAATATACTATTAGAAGGTATAGAAAAACATGTTATATTAATAGTTTCGGGCCTAATTGGTGCCTTGTAGCGTACCCAATATACTTAAGCCGTAAGCGGCTTAAAAGTTTTCCATAATCCTTCCCTCTATATAATTACCTATACTATGTAGCATAAGACAGCTTTTAATATGTTCTCTTGTGTTCCATTCATCAAGTTTCCTGTACAAAGTCGTTAGACTAATCTTCAATATTGAATATCTTCTATATTATTTTTGCCAGTCTCTAAATTCATAAAACTAACTATTTTTATTTTCTATTTTTATTGAGTTATTTTATCAATAACATTCGTATTAAAATATGTCTAATCAGATTAATTATTAGAAACAATACTGTTTAATACTAGCCGGCCCGGCGCGACTTCTTTCACGCTGTCCTAATCCTACCCGAAACTTTATATAATTTTTCGTTTAAAAACCATCAACATACATCCAGGATTATTCAACAAAAAATAATTGATATGTAAATTGGTTCAGTTGTTATCGAATTATGCACTTAATAACACATTTCGCGATAAATTTTTACACGATAGACTAGCCGGCCCAACGCCACTTCGTTCAAGCTGTCCTAATCCTACCCGGAACTTTATAACCTAAGCCTACCATTTTTTTTGCTTAAAAACCTCCTACATCCAGGATTATTCATAAAAAAAGAAATGGAAATCAGTTCAGTTGTTATCGAGATATGCGCTTACACATTTTGCGACTCATTTTTATATTATAGATTTATTTGCCTCATTTATTCAATCCTTTTTCTCTCCATTCCCCTATAATACTAACTACGTATAAACCAAGACATTAGCTTTGCGTAATGTCTAGCTGTAGAAGCCTATCATTAGACCCAACTTACTTGGTTGCTACTAACTGGGTCACTTCTTGTATTTAATATTAAAAATCCAATCTCAGGTACAATGCCCGAGTAAGAAGAATGGAAGGCAATTATTCTATTCTTCGCGAGCCCGAGGCGATGCCTGCAATGTGTTAAACATTTAAGCGTCACCTGAAGATTTAGTGTTTTCTCCTGCAGTTGATATAGGGAGCTTACATTTTAAAGCTGTGTGGCTTAGTATAAGGTATAAGGAACTGTAAGTAGATACTATATATGAATAACTAGTCGCATCCTGCGGTTCTTTAACGTAACATAAAATAAAGCCTGACGATAATTTTTAATTAGTAGTATAATGAATAGTACCCGCTGCTAAGACGGAACACAGTGTAGTTTTGGTCGGTACAAGCCCGACAGGACAACTAAAAGAATTTTCCTATTATATAAAAAAGTAATAATGAATGCCATCTATGTTAAAAGTGATGTTTTCTCTTCTATTGTTGCTTGGAAGATATCACTTTGTAATGTCAAGGCCACCACATGTCATGATTGTTCTCTAAGAGCAGAATACTTATAGAAACGCAGCTCAAATTTAGAACCGTCCAAAATCCAGTTATTTTAAAAATAATTGTATTGCGAACTGTCTATGGTAAGATTTTATAATGAAAACATGAAATATGAATAAATGGATAATGAGCAAGAATAGGTAAATTGTTAATTCCATATAAGTAATATAATAAATTTCCCCTAAATTCCTTTTAATGAACAGCTTCATTAAATAGCGAAAATTGTAGAAATTATAACAACAATTACTGTTACTTTGAAAGTAGCATCATTACGGCGCATTCAGTCTGTAACAAGAATAAACTTTGGAGCGGCGAGTTCTATTTGCTAAAATATTTATTTAAAATACTATTTAAAATGTAAATTTAGATACTAAATTCTCATTAGGGATAGGCACTATTAATTAGTATTCTAGAATTTAGATGACAAATGTTGCTACTTACTGTAAAAGGCTATCGCGTCATCATTCAAACATAAAGGTTATAGCTCGATTCAGCTTACAAGAGCGCCATATGTTGAAAAATAGCGGTATCACCCTTTTTTAATTGGGGAAATCCGCGTACAATACCCATGGGTTATGTCGGAGTTCTATCGACCAAACCCTTCTTTGTTTTATAATTTTACTAGCTGTTGCTCGCGACTTCGTCCCCGTCGGATCTATTTCTATTATTATTTCATTTTCTATTTTTCAATTCGAACCAGGAGTTTCTGAGATTAGCGCGTTCAAACAAGCAAACAAACAAACTCTTCAGCTTTATAATATTAGTATAGATTACGAAGTAATT
>DWAJ01004758.1:0-12427 GCA_018238005.1 Eurema mandarina | reverse complement strand
GAGTGCTGGGAATTCGTGGAATTGGCGACATGCCTTGAGTGATGTTTGAGATTTCGGTGGCTTCGCGTCAAGGAGCCAGCCGTGTAGGGAAATTACATTTTAGATTAATTATAGCTGTAGGTACGCAGTAATAAAGAGTAGCTAACGTTTAACCAAAATGTTGGGTGGATTTATTGTATACTATATACATACTATAGAACAAAGTCGCTTTTTTCTGTCTTTCTCTATGCTTAAATCTTTGAAACTAGGCAGACGATTGTCATGCGGTTTTTTATCTGCTGCATCAAAATCCGTTTCGTAGTTTTAAAGATCTAAGCATACATGGGGACAGACATATCGCTGTCGATAGCGACTTTGTTTTTAACTTTCATTGTTGTCCTTCCAATCCCACTGGCTTATTGTTTTAATAAAGCAATAAGAAAATATTAAAACGTTTTGTTTTTATTAAAAACCAAATGACATTAAGATTTAATGCAATTACAAATGAATTCAGTCGGCATTGATTAATTACTTGTTCTTGTTTAACCAGCGTTCACTGTTGTAGTCTCATTTCTTTAATTTTGGTGTCATTCAAAAGCGATGACAGATTACGTAACGAAAATCAAATTTTAGTACATCTCAATTTTATTTGTTTTGACAGATTTTTATTGCGAAGTCGATTTGTGGTATAATAAAAATTAAATAAATAAATGACTAGTAAAAAGTTTACATGATATACATTTTATATCTACATACTTCCAATGAACTTTTATTTAAGTATTCGTATATGTATGTCACATATAATTAAGATACGCACTCAATGAACCATTGAATCGAATGTAACGATTACGCCTATGTAGAGAAAATTCGCCCCGTCACGGGCCATCTAAAAATATTGCACTTGGCACAGAATGGTACGGCGTTAACTCTTTGAAATGTAGCCAAGAGTTTTTCCTCTTTATCCGTCCACCGGTGTGCATATGTGCGTGTGTACATATTATGTGTATGTGTGTATGTGAGTGCACTCTAGGTACGTGTTGTGATAGCGCTTAGATTCCTTGGCGAACGTGTCAATGACTTGCTATTTCGATTCGAACCTTCGACTGATTTATGTTATCCTGGTATTTTGGACTAGAAGTAATGAGTAGGCATCGTACGGTTTATTAATTATTTCAAACTGATTACATATTCTCTCACATTATGTATTTACTAATATTAATTTACTAAATATCTAATAATGCAACTAGCTTTGGCCTACTGATATACGCAATTATGTTTTTAGTATTTTATGTCATATTTTTTTATATAAATTTATAAACAAAATTATTTAACTTTTGCACTTTCTGTCAAGCTTTCCCTATCGGTTCTGAATATCCAACGATAACCTACACTGTGCCTCCGTGTAATATAAGTGTATAGATAGAGATACGCTTTTGTTTTAAACAAATAATTGCAAGTTTTACAAAGATGATTCATGGCACGTAATAACCGGCTAAGCGGCATCTGGTTAGCGCACTGGAAGAGCATTTATTTGTTCTGCGGTCTCGTATCCATATAATATATGAGACATGTTAGATACCTTTTATAAGTGTAAGTATTAATGCAAGATCGAAATGAACACTAAAAGACTGTATGGTTTAAATGGGAATTGTTATTAAGGTAGTTTGAAGTCTTTTGCTTGTTACTACTTTGTATAATAGATATGTCTAATGATATAATATGTAGTTTCTGTTGTCAAAAGTTAATCTATATATGTGTTTAGTTCTTATGAATGAAGTTATTATATGCTAAGATAATGTTCTTAAATCTGAACTGATACGTTTTTAAACAAAATCAAAGTAAATTAATGTATTTAACAATTTATATAATATACATTTTTAAAATAAATATATTTCAATAATAAATGTCAAATTACACTTTTATGATCGTTCACAATAAAATGATTAATTCAAATGTCGAATTGCATAAAGAGCTCCATTTATAGTCGGTTCGTTCGTTCAGTCATAGAGGCGAAAACGGTTCCATTATAAAGAAATTAAGTGTACTGACCGTCCGCCATCTTCCCGATGTGACGTGTATAGTCTAGGGCTGTCGACAACCCATTATTTACTTCAATTGATTTATCTATGTCATTATAAGAACAACCAGTAATTGTTTCATTTCTCAGGGACTTAAATAAAGGGGGGATTCTTATTATTAAGGAGTCAGTGTTTTTATTATTGTTTAAACATTTTGTAATCAGTGTAATGGAATCAAATTAATTTTACACTATTAACTAATTTGGGAAGTTTATTTTGAACTTAGCAGAGAATATACTATTTTTTAGTGTTTTACGTATATATATATAATACGAAAGAAGCGCAAATAAAAGCAACCCTTTTGTAAGCCGGAATTAGACCTATATAAATTTATTTTAATTCATACTTCTTACAAAGAACGTGTCTGACAGGTTATTTCTTACTTCTATAACATTTATAGGTAGTATTTTTTCCACACTCAGCCCTCGCCGACTCGGCGATACGGGTCACCCGACCTCGACGAAGGCCGGATCGGCTTTTATTGATATTTTAATGCGCACTGTTCCGCTCTTCTCGCGTCTCTATGTGCTGTATTATATGTGTTGTTGGTTTTATATCACTTTCTGTCTGTTGTTATAGAGTTACGAGCTAACAGCCAGTCGTTGTGTCGACTGGTGTAAGTAGGTTATGTACAGTTGAAGTCTTAGATTCATACAAGGCAATTATAGGTCTAGTCTTAATATTTTTATACGAAAACAAGTAAAAGTAGATAGTCCAATCAATGAGTTGTCAATTATTATATTGAATGTAATAATTAGACTCGATATTATCAGCGAAGATATATAATTAAGTGCTACATATTACTAAATTGAAAATTATTTTGAAATATTTTATCGAAAGCGCCTAAATGTGTTTTATATATTTATATAAAGCAAATATTTTCGAAGCTGTAAAACGAATTAGATTCAATAAACTGTTTATAGACATGTATGACGTAATAGTTAAATGGAAAGGCAAGTACAGTTTAAACCGGAAGCCACTAACAGTCGCTAAGCACACACACAGAATGACGAATGCAATATCCAAAGCGGTTGCAACGGCGAGATTCGATCGGAAATATTCCCTTTGTTGCTCCATTACCGATATGTTTCTCACAATAGACGCACTATTGCACAATAGACGTTATGCAGCTAAAATTAATGGTCATTTCTGTGTACGCAATGGCTAGCGTGAGTAAGTAAGCATTGATTTGGTCGCTTTCCAATGTGATCGAAGCATTATTGACCCGTGTTAAGTGCTTTTAGTAGTGCAATCGACGTTTTATTATTGAAACTTGGTGGTTTCACTTGTATGTATGTTGCTTTAATTTGAATAAAATGTATAGAAGTATTATAACAAAGCCGGTTAAACAACGGCTTAGTTGGTGATATTTATAATAAGCATATAATTGGTTGTTTCAGATTTTAATCGGTGCCCATTGCGGACTCACTACTGTAAGTAACTATTTTGTCATGTGGCGTCTTAGGAATTTAAAGCAAAATAAGCTTTAAGAACATTGAAGTAATGAATACATCTTCACCCAGATGTGATAGGGTTAATAGAAGACACATTTGAAAGATAACACGTGCACGTCGTCCACGTAATCACCGGTGTCAAAATAAATTAATTCAAAGCGATTTGTAGTACGCAAATTATAAATAGTTTTCATATAAGTATTTATCTTTTACATTTGTAAACAAACGCTTGTAGTGTAAAAAGTATATAATATGTAATATATTACGTAGCTACATACACTTATAGCTATCTTCGCGATATTCTTGTTATTAAAGATATTTGTAGACGTATTAACATTATTATCTACCTGCACTCCATGATATTATATTAAATAGATATGTTATAAGCGCAACATTTTGTAAACGCAAAAACATCCTAATTAGGACGTCTTATCTTTAGATTGGTTGCCGGTGCTTCCACGCGCAACTGACAAAATTAGCTATCTCCTTTTTATCTTGTTGGTTTTATCATTTATCTCTTTTCTATCGTTTTGACTAGTATGTATGTGTGCTTCCGCTGCTGTGCGGAACACTTTTTTCGGTTGATTTGTATGGGTATAACATGTCTATTATATAAGATCATTGCCTGCACTATAATAACTGCGCAATAAATAAACTATAATAAATCATTCGCACGATATAAATAACAATTTAGAGGTTAATAGAGGGTTTAAAATAAAATGTTCACGGCACGGGCGACGACAGAAATATTCGGCGGTCTAATTTTAGTGCTTTATTTTGGCTCAGGAATCCGACATACATCAACGTGTTTTGCGGTTTGCCTACGTGTTCGCTACGTGGATATCAACATAGATTGATAATTGATTTTGTTAGGATAATTGGTTAAGGTAAGAAGAGACTTAGTTGGAAAATAATCATGACAGAACATGAACATGTAGGTATATGTTGTTTATAAATATGAAGATCTGTAGATAGTAATTTGTAATCTATGACTAACATCAAGATTAGATAAAATATAAGTGAATTAGCCATTAGTACCTATACTATTGAAGATTTATCAAATTGGTAGTGGTAACAATGTTTTTGATCAGACGATTTTTAAAGAAATCTTCTTGGAACATTTAATACCGCCCTATAAAACTAATTCATTTCGATGTTATTAAAGCGCTGTATAATTTTAAGAGTAGGTATAAATTGGAAAACGTGAAAATTTACGACATTACGCATTCCCAGCCTCAATTCTGCCAGAAGATAGTACTGTAGTGTAGCCATACATTCAAACATCCGTCTCTTGGCCCGTGATATATGTCGCGTGTCGTGTCTCTAATATATTACACATACACACATACAATACATATACAGTACGTATGAAGAGATCCACAAATCATCGTCTGTTCTCTAGACGCAATGCAACTATAACTGTGTATGTGATACACGTAGGAATATTGTGTGATAGAGGAGAAATGCTTTCTGCGTTGAAAATGGTTTTGTATAAATGATATATGTATAATGTAGCTCATAGTTTTCTTCATAGCTTTGTTGGTGACATGGTTTTATCGATAATATTCGCGGAAAATTAGTGGAGGCTATTTCATATAAACATGTAAATATAACTTTTCTATTACTTTCCACCTTTGCAGAAAACAGATTTTAAAACATAAGAATTGCTATACCGCTGTTTTTTGTCTGTGTTAAAACGAAATGTATTCTTAGTTTTCAATTTAATAAATTTACGAAAGAATTCCCATACGGTTATTAACATACATTGCGCTATAACTCTTATAGTCTTCTTCTCTTATTCATACTACATGAAACACTATCCTAAACAAAATAAATATTTATAAATGAATAGTTTAAACTGTTATCACACTCGATAGAGTTCGAAGGCGTCATATCAGTTATTATTATTAGCTATGTATACAGGCTTATGTCAGCACCGCACGTGTTTACTTGATACTTCTTTTGTGGACGACTCGGCTCGAGCGGCGATAATCGTATTCGTTGGTACGTGGTAGGAAGCTATATGAATTATGAATTACCATGTTAGTTCTGTACACACGTATATGTATGTATGTATGTGTGTGTGTCGATAGAAATGATGTCTGTCAAGATTTATTGCGTTTGAAGAAGTTGAAGCGTTTATCGGTTGGAAAGGTTTGTTAAATGCTAATGAATGGTGTGCTGTTTTGTCGAATGAATAAGATGACCAAAATAAGTTCTGTGTATGACGTAACGAAAGTCTTTAAAGTACTATGTACCCCCATATTTCCACCCAAAATAGTTACTTAACATCAGGCATTAATATTCCAGGGGTATTTTTTTTAAATGAAGTTATATTATATGTACATATATCGTATTCATAAACAATAAATGTTGTTTTGTTTACATTTTGTACACAAATGTACTAAAATCGATGTTAACAGCCTGTTATTCATGATTCATCTACCCTCACACATGATTTTCCATTCCATAAAAGTATGACAATATACAGTTAAGTTGAATAGAGTAAACACGTGTGGCGTGGATCTACATAATATCATTTTGTTTGTGCGACGCGCCCTCATGCCTCGCTTCGCACGCTCTGTTGCTAACTCGGTGTAGGGCTGAATTTTTGTGAATTTATTGGTGTTATTTACATGTTTAGGCTGTACCTATAACTCGTGGGAAACTTTTCAGTTGCAAGCCCTATCACAAGGTACCTATTGGGTGGCATTTTATATCTATATATTTATAGCTATACTACAAGAAAAGACGTTTTGTTTCTTTTTTCTCATAGAGAAATGGAAGTTGTTTACAACGTTAAGTTCGAGTACAGGATAGGTATATATACGCTTTAATTGAATTTCGCCCCAAATTGTTAATCGAAAAGCCAGATACCAAAATAACATTTCAATAGCTCAACGGAACAACGGTTTCGAGAGAGCTTTGATTCCGCCGAAATTAGATTTAACGTAGCTTCTTTCGACGTAACACAATTTGCCGTCAGCCCTGTAGATTATATTTCGTAGGAGACACGTTTAACAGGAAAATGCTAGAGGCTTCGCCAGCGGCCCTTGATACCCAACCACACGAGAAAAGATACTACAAGCGATTCTACACCCTAACTCATAGTACATTAGACACGTTTCCTTTTGAAACTCGCTCAATACGAGACGCCGAGGCGTGCTCACGGACTTGGAAAGTAAATGGAGTGCCGCAAATGATTTCTTCTTATATTTCCACCGGACTTGATATATTTAAAGCCCATCGGAGATATATACTCGGTAGGAATGTATTGTGCGAAGTGATAATATAAAAGCCATTCCGTGTTTGTTCAGACCATTCACACAGAATGGGAATATTGTAATACGAGATGCTCTTGCAAACACCATTTTATTATTAAATACTTAGAGGTTTTGAAATGGTTTATATATGCATATGGTTGAAATATTTGCATTACTGTTGTTGTAATTGTGTATAATGAAAATCTTCATTTGTTCGTTCTTAGGAATGTGTGTGTCATAGATAGGGATATGTACGTTCCAACCATAGCTATACATTATTGCATTGCAATTCCTAGACGTAGGTACCAAGAGCTCCTTTGTTGCCAAGTACGAGATGCATTCATCAAGTTACGTTCCGTTACGAAACTAAAACAAGTATAAAATGTACACTTTGCATGTGAGGATTTAAAGTTTACAGTAGCTACGTGAAATTGAATCTTATTCGTAGCTATTAGAGTTTAAATTTGAATGCTCATAAGTGTGTTTCGCTGTTTATTTTGCGCATAACTATTTGTGTCGCCCGCACGCGGTTCCGCGAACGAGGGGATGGATGCCTTGTATGCCCGTTTCTTCTGCCATTTGATAAGAATTTAATTCATTTATCCGGTGCTTTCGTGTTTGTGAAATGAAATGAGTCGGTTGTCTATTCAGTGTGTAGAGGAAGGAAGGAGCGGTCAGGATGTTTGCTGAATTTTGATTCATGAATGGAGTTTAGCTGTTGATAGCGGAGTGAATGATGAGTTTTAATTATAGTTTTTTGTTTGAAAGTAAATTCAGATTAAAACATTGACGTAAGTTAAAGTCAAAGTCAAAAGTATCTTTGTTATGTAAAACTTGAATCGTCACGGTTACTACAGAGAAGAACCGGCAAGAAGAGTATAATTTATATAGAGGTTTTGTTAATATGTTTTTTGTTTGCTTTAATAACACAGTTACGGCTCAAAATAATTGATCTTACATTTTTTTTATCTTTTAATGTACCACGTGTGTACTAAATCAAATCAGCAAAATCAAAAGGCATGAATACGTTCGATGCTTGTTTGCAATTCGAGCAGACATTTCCTGAGTCGCAGCGCGGCGACGTGACACGAAAAACAAAACCTAGGCCCATTCAACGCGACCGCCAAGCGAATGTACCAACTAGTTCCCGACCACTGAATCAACTACACTTTTTCCTTATCTCACTAACGTCCAAAAGAAGCATCTAAAAGACAACCGACTATTCCAGTGATCCCACCCGTACTAGATTTATTTTTCGTTCTACCCTCAAACTGAAGCCGAATATTTCAACTATACAAACTCGCTACCCGCTTGCAACGGCAATAAAATCGGTTTGCGATTAATTAAACTGTAAAAAGTATTGAATTCACTCCTAGTTAGGGTTTTAATTTTTTATTTGTGGCTCTCAGAGGCAGACTGGACGGATGTTTAAAGTAAAGTGCAGCAGCTGTATAGGCAGGCGGGTGGTAGGTGTGGCTAGCTTTATTGATTTAATGTATCTCGTTAGCGGTAACGAGTTTTTCTAGTGTTGCAATGTATCATTGATTTAGCTCGACTGTAACGTGCACTTACAAATGTATTTGCGATTGGGTTGTGACTTGTGTAATGTTGGCTGTGTTTGTTAAAGGTTTGCTTGACTTTGCAAATATTTTTTTAGGGGATTTCTATTTCCATACCGGCACATTACTTTAGGGTGATTTCGTTTTCTAATGGGAAGAAAATGGGCTTCATATGTGTTTAAACAGATTCCGAAAATCCTACTCTATTGAATATTAAAATAGAAGAAGATATAGGTACGAAGCAGTAACTTTGTTTCCATTGGCCGTTTTTGCTCTTTAAAACCTAAGTATTAGCTTGTTCGTTTGCTCAAGTATTTTTATTGGGTTGTTTGTAAAATTGTTTTAAGTATTCTAAAATGTGAGGTAGTTAACCATCTTTATGAACATACGATGATAGAGAATATGCCAGATTAAAGATAAGACACAATCGAAGAAAACAATATATGTATGTTGATATTTACCTTCGTCGTCTGCCAAGTGCAAACTCGGCCAGTCGCATCGCATAGTCCATTAATTGATCGCCGGCCGTAGGCAGTGGAAGTTTTACCCGTTCCTCGACATTTCACAGTCGTCCCGCGTCGATAAATGTGATCATTTATACGGTCTATGTGTGGTGTGTGAAGTGGCTTCTTATCTCGATTTTAGTTATGGCGGGTTTGTTGCTATTAAAAGGGTTACGGGCATGGCATGCATTACATATTCGTATGTAGGGTCTTTGGAACCTTTGATGTTACATCAGGGTTTTTATAAGGTTAAATAATTAAATAGGCTACGCAAATGTTATGCTTATAGAGATACTTTCGCAATAGCAATTACTAGTTCAAACATATTAATTTTTACGCAGTAGTATGACCTATGCATCGAAACAAGACTAAATTTACGATGTATTTCGCTTCCCGACGTAATGAACTCTTCAGCTAGCGTAGTTGAAGGCATATAGTAAAATCTCACCCACTAGTAAAACAACATATTTTATCTAATCTCTTTATTTTTCTTTATAATAAGAAGTAAGTTGACTAAACATCGTATTCGTTTAACAGGCACCAGGCCAGATTGCGGCCGGCGTACTCCATTAAACTTGGCATTGTGGCGCGCCCCGAATCGCGTTCGATCGATACTTGTGCATTTGTTTCGGCACAAACTTTGTTCCAGAACAGTAGAGGTAGCTATCGTGTTTTGTCTGAACCCCGCAGTTTCTTACCGCGTAAAACTCGATTATGTATCAAGATAGATTTAGTTATATATTGCGACTATATCGGAGATATAGCCTTAGATATTCACAATGTAGCTCTCTGTACGTGATTGTGTTTTTAAAGATTTATGTACTCTATAGGTAAAAGTAGTGTTATTTCGTGCGCATATATTTATTGGCTTTACGGAAAACCAGCGATATTTTTATAATGCTTATAGAATGATGCTGAGAAGGGTCCCTTCTTTAGTTCTCATCTCGATTTTTTTATTATGTATATGTATATTTATGTAGTTAGGATTGAATTGTAACATTCTCAGACACTAATTCAAAACTTCTTTTTTATCTTTGAAATAAACTGGCTTCGTTCATTTACGTAGATAGAATCGATAGTATCATTAGCAGATTGATTTTAATTTGGTATATATCTGATACTGTTATCTTCAAGTAGGGCAATAATAACATCTAATTCATTAATAAACAATACAAGAAACTTAATTATGTAGGCATCAAAGTCGAACATGATAATAAGTGAAGATCTATGCCATAATATATTCAACACTGATTGAGTGTTAGACATGATGTCCAAGCGATACGGTGTTAAACGATGTCAATTGTACATGACGCATTAATGGGGCGATCGCGAACCGGATCCTTCATTTGTTCGACCGTGCGCTAGATTTGTTGCCGCTGGAGTCTGTTGTAGATATTATTACTGATTTTATACATCGATTGCACTATAAAATGTTAAACGGTGTTTGGAACGGTTTGAACTTTGAAGATTGATTTTTCAGTTTTTTTTATTTAAGACTAGCTGTTGCCCGCGACTCCCTCCGCGAATAATAATCTTTGACCCTCGCTAACTCCCGTTCCCGTAGGAATTTTGCAATATCTTGTTGCAAAATTCCTACGGGACTAAGCTTTAAGTTTACTAGGGTACCTGCATACCAAATTTCAATCGTCTAACTTAAGCGGTTTGGATTTTTCATACAAAATTTTCCCCCTAATTCCCGTTCCCATGGGAATTTCGGGAATTCCTTTCTTAGTGCACCTCTAGAGTACCTAAGCTACGTCCCTTCCAAATTTCAAGTGCCAACGTTTAGCCGTTTAGGCTGTGCGTTGATATGTCAGTCAGTCAGTCAGATTCTCCTCTTTTAATTTAAGATAACATAAGTATGTTAAATGGGTGGAATGTTGTACATATTATATTATGATAGAGGTTTTCGGAGTTTGAGACGCGTTGTATAAAGGTAATCTGCTGATTTTAAAATTAGTTGATTGCTTGTTGAAGACACGTTACGTACGTACATTGGTTCTATACCAAAGTACGTTATATAGCCTTCTATTTAAAATAACCGAATAATGTAGAAAATAGCCATAGGCATTTGTGTTAGTTATAACAGCAGTAGTTGCATTAATCTCTACTACTATTATTATTATTATTATAAACGATAAACTTCTTAATGGATTTATTTGAAGATTAGTAAATTATAAACATATAGGACACTTTATATCCCGGTATTGATATAAGCTCAAATCTACCGTACCGGGGATACCCCGGGGTACCGTCTGTACCGGGGGTAGGTCTCTTTCGCAGGAGACCGACTGGGTACCCCCACAGTGCCAGACATTCTACCGCCTGAGCAGGGATGTGCAAATGTCACTGTGCTCCGGTCTGAAGGGCACTGTAGCCAGCGAGATTACTCGCGGGTAGACCTGCAGGGTGCTGCCTGTATTCTATAAACACACATACAAGACATAAAAAACGCCGTATCTCAACACCTCATTCCGTAAGTTTCGAATGCAAAGGAAGTTAGCATCGAGTCTTAAAAGCTCGTAATTACGCGGTGCGGTCGGCGAGGAGTCTCGTGAAGGAAGTACATTCCTCGTGAATGGTAATGGATTCGCGGTGAGAGTGCTCTGCTATGTGCGAGATATTGATTATTTTCGTTAACACTCGGTGTGTGTTTGTGTGCTTGTCCCATTGATGTTTAATTAATTATTAATTAAATGAGTAGGCTATAGTCTAGATATTGATACGACAAGAGCTAAAGGTTGTTATAGGGGGGGTATATAATATGAATAATAATTTTTAAATTTAAGTAATCACGTTTTTATAGGTCAAATTTGCGGTATAGTTTTACAATTAGGTATGACTTCTCTGTACCATTAATTCATTATAATCGATCGATCTTGTCAAAGAAGATAGGTATAATTACAAGAACGCGATCCTATAACCATCAATTAACCTAAATGAATGCTTAAATAAATCATTTGTATTGATTTTCCGATTATAATACGGACGATTCGCGTGACCAGCTAGACAGTATTATTTGACCGTAACAACCGTTTGTATAATATCAATGCACAATGCAAACACGTCTGTTTAGAGGCAACAGTGCGTTAAGTGTTTGTGCCTATGGAAAGTTTTAGTTTCGAAATCGTTTTAGTTTAAATATAGTATGTATGTAGTTATCTTTTGACAAGAATTAAGTTAGTTTATTGATTACTAGCTGCGTCAAGTGATAGAATATCGTTATTATATTTATTGCAATGAAGACGAATAACACAGCTTCCCTTAATATTTATTACTAGCTGTTGCTCGCGACTTCGTCCCCGTCGAATCTATTTCTATACATACTGTATATATACTGTCGCGGACTTTTTTTTAGATCATTTAAAGAGGAATAAATCTTTCATACATATTATTTTTGTATCTTGAACCGTATTCGCAGCGCACTTTTTTTCCATATTTTCCATTATATCTTGGCTCTTATGAGTCGCAGCGTGATGTTATGTAGCCTAAAGCCTTCCTCGATAAATGGTCAATTCAATAAAAAAAGAATTTTTCAATTCGAACCAGTAGATCCTGAGATTAGCGCGTTCAAACAAACAAACAAACAAA
>DWAJ01004757.1:0-12430 GCA_018238005.1 Eurema mandarina | reverse complement strand
ATTTCGAATATATATATATTACTAGCATTTGCTTGTGACTTTACCTGTATTCATGGGGTACTTTTATACTTTTTCAGCGTCGTTTTTTGTCGTAGTTGGGTTTTAGTTTTTTTACTTTATCTTGTTTGTAGAAACTGGTTTTTGAACCTGTGGTACATAATTGTTCTGTAAAACTAAGACGATTCAAAATATTTCTTCTGGTTGATTGAAGATTTACTTGACTTTAATTAAACGTATAATTTATCAATACTTGATGTTGAAAATCTATTACAAAATCTAGCAAACTTAAAGTAGAAAAACACACTTACTTTTTTTACATTTAAGATAATAACTTCTCCAAAGTATATTTCAACTATTATCATTAAAATGAGAGAGAGAGTCTATGTAATAACAAAAAACTATCCCTTGTGTTTGTAATGAAATTTGCGATGGTTATTACGTAACGATTAAAAGTATTACATTTTTTGTAATAATATGTTAACTATACGTATATATAAGTATAAAACATACTTATATAATATACTTGACTACATAAAGCTGTCATAAAGAAAAGCAATAGTTAAATCAAGTTAATTTTACCGCAGCATTCCGTTACAATATGATTGTGTGCAGCGAATCAGAGTAGGATTTCAATTTCAATAGTCAAACTAAGGTCCCTCCAGCTAACCAAACCTCAATTGTGCACAAACACATGTGTATTTACATATTAATGATAGATTAGAGTCGGCTGATTGCATACAATTGATACAGTAATAGCTTAAAATTGGCGTTTCAGTTTTGCCTATTCCACGGAATTGACTTCGATTGAAATCATTTGGGTTATCTAAACATTATATATTTTAATTAGTGGCTTTGCTGGTTTTACTAGTGGCCAGCCCCGGCTTCGCATATATTACGCATACCTACATATTATAAACCTTCCTCTTGAATCACTGTTTTTATTAAAAAAGCATGAAAAGAGTGTGTGGTTCTAAAGATCAAGGCAAGCATAGGGACAGACAGAAGACTTTGTTTTATATTATGTAATAATTCTTTAGTTTGGGAAGGGATTATTGAATTGAATATGTATATATTTATAGGCTTTTACTTTAAAAGAGCAGCAAACAGTGTCTCTGGTTTATCTTTGAAGAATACAATTAACAATCAATAATGTGCCTGTCTAAAAATTCTTACACAAATAAGTTTTATATCAATTCTTGTACAATTAAACAAATAGATTAACAATTATTATTAACGTTGCAATTTATTATAAATTAATCTTTAAAGTATAAAGTTTTCTAGTTCCCAATATTACTACTAGAAATGTCAATGAAATAATATAATATTTTGGTATAGGGAAAATGTTTCTACGCCACACTGAGGATATAAATTTTCCAATAACGTTCATTATAACAAGTAATGTGTCACATATGACATAAGTACGTATCGCGCTAATATTTTAAAACTTGATTAACATACGTTATCTATAGCACTCCCGCGAGCCTATTTGATCGTAAATCTATTATTCTTGAATATCTGATTATTGTTTTGTACTTTTAACTATATTTTCTTATTATACTGTTTCGCTGTTTCCGTTTTTACCTTTTTTATCGCCTTTTTCCCTTTCCATTGTGCTATTATATAACTTTTGTGCTTTTCTGCTACTCTATTATTCTTATGTTCCACTGTTCCACTGTTTTACCGTTCCAAAGTTCCACTACCATACTTTTCCACTGTTCCATTCTGTCATTACTCCATTATCCTCTTTTAGCTTTTTACCCTTCTCCCAAATAAGGGAAAACTGAAAAAATGTTTGCTCCTTTTTCCTTAAATTCAAATCTTTCTAGTCCAATGGTAAGCTAAATCAAACAAATTCTATGAATAGAGATACAAAATATCATACACTAGCTGTTGCTCGCGACTTCGTCCCCGTTGATTTGTTTTTCCATTATTTCTTCGCTCCTATTAGTCGCAGCGTGATGTTATGTAGCCTAAAGCCTTCCTCGATAAGTTATCAATTCAATAAAAAAAGAATTTTTCAATTCGAACCAGTAGTTCCTGAGATTAGCGCGTTCAAACAAACAAACAAACTCTTCAGCTTTATAATATATTAGTATAGATACATACACAGACAATAATTTACGCTGACTAATCGCACCGATGTATATTACCAGTGCCTAATATTTACTCGCAAACAAAATTATTGATGCACCGCGGGTTTTCGAGTGATTTACAGGTGATAGCGTTATTTCATAGAATTGTCAGATTTGTTATCCTACCATTGACATATATACTACGCAACAAGCTGATTAGGAACATTATATACTGCATATATTACCTATGTTTAATTTTAAAAACCAATTCAAGAACAGAAATGGAATCAATAAGGAACATTGTAATATAACTATTTATTTAAATGACAACAAAGCTCGATATGAAATTTGCTTTAACTTAAACTTTATAACTTAAACATTAAGTATAATTAAACATTATTTCGGTAAATTTTACGTTTTATTTTGTACATACATGTTCTAGTGATATTTCATATGTAATAGAACTTTTTACGTTGACTTTAATAGATTATATTACAAACTAGCTGTTGCCCGCGACTCCCTTTGCGTTTACTTTCATAAAAAAAAATATTCCCCTGGAAACTGGATAAAAAGTATCCTATGTCCTTCTCCTGGTTCTAAACTACATCCCCACCATTTTTCAGCCATATCAGTTGAGCCGTTATCGAGTTATAAATGGTGTAACTAACACGCCTTTCTGTTATAATATACTAGCTGTTACCCGCGACTCCATTCGTGTTAACTTACACAAAAAGAATCCCCTGGAAACTGGATAAAAAGTATCCTATGTCCTTCTCCGGGTTCTAAACCAATCATTTCCACCAAGCATTTCAGCCAAATCAGTTGAGCCGCTATCGAATTATAAATGGTGTAACTAACACGACTTTCTTTTATATATATAGATGAAATCTAAGATAAGTATAACGTATTTATTAAAACATTACAATCACACACACATACACACACACACACACACACACACACGCACGCACACCTACAAACCCAAATTGTCATAAACCTGAAATTGACACCAATTAATTCTATCACATCTAACGAAAAACCTTATTTCCTTACCTTCATTGGCCGACCATAGAAATCTGCTGACTATAGTCAGTAGTGTGATTGCTATCGTCCCATTTAATTAATAGAACTGGGCTCCTAGTCATCGGTAATCTTATATTGATGGTTATAACTTAGTATTCTTATAAAAAATATCTTCTTAATCTTAATCTTAAATGTCTACACATACAAACTGAACTCATAAACTTAACAATTATATTATAGATAATAGATATGTTATACAGCTACAAGTCAACCGAAAATATGTGTTCCGCACAGCAGCGGCAGCACACATATATACAAGTCAAAACAATTGAAAGACATAAATTATAAAACCAACAAAAAAAGATATAGTTAGTTTTGTCAGCTGCGCGTAAAAGCACCGGCAACCAATCCCCCAAAGACGTCTTAATTAGGATGTTTTTTCCTCTTCAAAATTTTGCGTTTATAACATATCTATTTAATATAATATCAATGAAACTTAACCTAAAATTTATAACTATTTATCAAATTTTTAAAATACCTATACCAATAGAAACCGAGCTATAGAGCCTATGATACGCAATTTTTAAATATTGACTCGATAATTATCGTTAAGTCAAAATAAATTCGAATGAATATTTATTCAACTACATAAAGTACCATTTGAATCGTTACAGTATTCCAAGCAGTGTACCGGTAAAACTTCGAAATTAGGTGCAACCCTGAATAAAGTGAATTTATCTAAAACAACAGCAACACAAATATCGTTGAAATATGAATAAATTATATTAACAAATTGCAATCAGCTGTCTATTAACAAAACAGCGGAATCAATTCGAGAGCACATCACGCTAAAGCTTTAATAACTGCGTATTAAACTAAAATCCAGCTCTCACCGCCCGATCGTTTTAATACGCATGCCGAATACTCATACTAAATTCTAATTCATTTACGCCCATTAGTCGGACAAAGCCAAAGTGACATAGAGACGTATTAATCTATTAACCGCAGTATAATCGTGGATATTTTGTTCATACGTTCATACGGCTCGGTGTATTGTCACTTGAATGGGAATTAACACGGCCGACCAACCGGCAATACGCGACAGCGCCTAAGCCTTTGACAATCGTGTTTAATGTATTGGATACATGTATGTATGTGTATCAGAAATGTGTCCGAATTATAACTATAATCCTTACTAATATTATTAATGTGAAAATAGGGATGTTATGCTTTCACGCATAAACTATTGGACCGATAATAATGACCTTATAAGTACATATTCTTGGAGGTATGAGATTGAGTATAGGAAACATTTCTCCGATATTTATTTAATTGATTCAATGCGAGCGAAGCCTTATTGTTCTTTTAGTTTTAGAGGGTGTACTAAAGTCGCAAAACATTCTGAAAGAGTTGTGTATTACCCTTATAACATACGATGATATGGGAGACAGTGGGCTTTTGAAGCATAGAAGTCTAATATAAAACATGGTCCTTTTCCCCAAAAAGCCCATAGGGTAGTCTACAAGAGCTTCACTCAAAACGAAGAATAATCTCTATATGTATTTAATAATAAAATCTATTAGTAAAATAAATGTCAAAGCTTGCGTCAGATTCGTACTGAAGCTACAAATACGAGGACACGAACTCACAACTTCAATCACATTGGATCTCAAGCGATTCCATTACAAAGTGCCTTGGATCGAATGTACATTTAGATTAAGTACTTATAGTATAAATTATATTATAAACTTGAATACTTCGTCTATTAAGAACTATAGTATCGTCAAGTATTTTGTTACAGAACTTACTAAACTTTAGTGTGGGCTCCTCGTTATGGGCTCCTATTTGTTTCGAATTAAAATATCCTTTGACAAGTATAAAATATTTTGAAATAGGTGAAGAAGAATCGATAATCATCCATACATATCTACACATATATACATATATATGAGATGTACACTGTACAGATAGATAGTAATAAATGTATGAAAAGACTAGTTGTGCCCCACGGTTTTACCCGCGTAATTCTCGTTCCCGGGGCAATACCGGGATATCAAGTATCCTATGTGTTATTTCAGGGTATTTTTATTTACAGGGTCCGCCATTTTTGCGTGAAAGAATATCAAACAGACATCCATACATTCTCATAAACTTTAAATGTGAAAGAGTCATATTGTAGTGTAGGATAGGTATAGAAACTAAATAACAAACACTATCAATCAACGAGCAGTCAACTCAAGAATCGACAAGCTAGAACAAATTCAAATTACATAACCGTAGTAGGAACAAAGTGAATGGGTCTCAGTTAAATGATTTCAACCAACGTATTACGACCGGAGTCTCGAGTCTTAGCACACTAAATTGAAACCACTAAAGACGGTATCGACAAATCGAAGTCGACAAAATCAGACGGAACAATGTAGGGCTGACTATCGAGTATTGTAAGTTGATATTTTTGGGTGAACTAAAGCGTTCTGCTAATACTCAAAAGTTTAACTAAGTTTAACGTGTGCCATCCTTAGTAATATTATAAATGCAATAAATTGTATCTAAATAGATGTCTTGCTCTTTCACGAAAAGACTATAAACTTCATATTGAAGGAACTATATTTAATAATTCATAAAAATTCTCTCGCAAATATTTTTTAAAGCTTTTACTTAACTTGCAGAGTATGTATGGATGTTCGGGTGCAATCTTGCGACCCGATTTTGAAGCAGATACTATCAAAAGATTAAGCCGAAATTTTGTATGCACGTTTAGATTGGATGACAATACACGATTAGTTGTGTGACGTCATTCTAAATTCAATATCATTAAATAAAAGCTTTCTTAAAAGGGTTTTTTTGTTTAATTTATTACAGATTTACATTTATTCACAAAAAGAATATTGGCAAATAAATAAATACTTAGAAATTCTAATGGAGTGGAGAAAAAATGTTTAGTAAATCATTTTTAAATTACTTCAATACAAATTTAAAACACCGCTAACCCTATTTGAGGCAGGTTGGTTGGAAACGGTAGAGCGTCGGTAAATAACATACTGGGACTACTTTCGCGCCTAATACCTTTACGCAAGATTGGTCTAGAACATATCACATATACAATAAAGACTCCTTCGAATAACCTATTTGATTAGTCTGTTCCTGACTGAAACGTTTAAATTATGAAATGTAATTTCTTGATTGCCAGTTCGTCTTCTATATGTATACGTTAAAAAATTAGTATTCGAAATTCAAATTGTTTTTTTTATACAGAATTTGTTTTACATAATTTGTCTTTAAAAAGAAATGCAATTAAAAATATACCGAAAATATACTATAGGAATAAATTCTCGGAAATCACAATATTATGACAGCTGTGTTATTAACTTGTTTTGAAACTTTTGAATACAAAACATTTCAATTGTAATAAACCTTTAATCATCGTGGAAAACTAGCATCAGTTGAAAATTCATTAAAGCATGTCACCGTTCTATCGGCATATGCTCTTAATATAACCATCAATGTTCGCAAATAAATAAGGGAATTAATTAAAAACGTGTTTGCTGACGAAATACAAAATGCAATGTCACCGAATTTACATTTTTATCTCGTATGCGTGAGTTTTGTACGGTCAAACGTAATGGCTTTTAGTGACTCGAATACGAAAGCGTTTAGTTTATATGCTAATTCGTTTTACATCAGATCGAGTTATTGTTTAGAGATAGGAACTTTTAGCGTGCGTACACGATCTACGGCCACGGTATGCTTTGGTTGACTATCTGAAACGTGGGATTATTAACTGGATTTTAACATTTATGAAAACGAACTTGAGTCATGAGAAGACTTTCCTAGATTTTCAGACAAGTGTAATGTTTAAGAGAACATTTAAAAATGTGAATGAAGTTTGTCCATGTTGATGCTTTTTCATCGGATCGTAAAATGTCCGTTCAAGATTGTGAATTTGTTGAATGGCTCGTACCTACGTATCTATTATTTATTATGTTTCTCACTTTAGGACTTTTCAATGATTAAATCAAAATTTTGTTGATTATTTTTGGTCTCATTTGTTCCGTACAAATCGGTTCACTAAAACATTTATGCCAAAAAACAGCGAAAGAGTGGATCTCTCTTCCTGCTTTTGTATTTCTCAGTGTACAACTTGGATCTCTTTATAATTGGGGTGAATAGGCTTCTAAGTAGACATGACACCACTTAGACCGCATCTCGCTTATTATCAAGGGAAATCATCGTCAAATGGTTGCTTAATAATCATAATAAGAAAAAAGAAAAATATTGAAAACAGCTACTTCCCGTGTCTACAATTTCATTCTGACAGCGACAAACATTTCAAACCTATATTTAATCTGTGCGCTTTTCTATTATTTGGTGTATTAAAAAGGACCTCCCAATTATGTTAAAAACAATCAAAGTCAACTATAAATGCTAGTGGGCACTTGTAAAACTACATACGCTTCAATGCAACGTTGACAAACCAAATAATGCGATGCAGTGCGGTTCCACGATTAATATTGCGGTCAAGTGATTTAATAAACGATTGTAATTTTTTGCGATACGAACAGATTTGCGTGAAGAGTTTATTTATTGCACCCAAATGATATTCGATTTATATATGAATTCGTTGCATTTAATTCGTATATGAATTTTTAGGTTATAATTGTTCTTGCGAAGTAAGTGTCCGAAATCTAAAATAGATGCATGATTTAGGCGAAGTTTAGTAAAAAAAAGTGTTTAAAAACAATTTAAAAATTACAGCTTAAAAACATTATGAAATAATAAACGTAGCAAAAAGCGATACCTCCCCTTAAAGCTATCCTCAGGATATCAGATCCGCGAGCTCTCAGAATAGCGCTGGTTTTCAGGTGCCGCCCGCTCCCTGAGATGTTATATACTATATATTGTTAAAAAAATAAAAAGTAAAGAGATCAGCATTTGAAAACTGCATCTGTGTGAGTGTGTTTTAATGTGAATATTGCCACGGAAACGGGAACTACGCAGGGCACAGTGTCTAATATTTATTCGAGACTTCGTGACGTAGTCCTCATACTAAATTTCTATGACAGTTTCATATACCGATACAACAAATCACATACAATAGATTACTAATTGAACACGGGCTGTGAATAACTAATGAATTGTAACCAAAAATCAATCCAACGTTTGTATGAATGGTAATAATTTGAATTGGGTTAGCAATATTTATCTATCAATATTAACCCGAGGCCGGAGCTTTTCGCTATGACAACACTATTTTGATATTTCATTAATAACTATTTAGTGTGGGTTACAGTTTAGGGTTGCTACGTTTTATTTATTTATTTGCCCTGTATTAAATTTAAAGTTCGCTGACTGACTAAATATACAAAAGTAAAAATAATGTAATGGGCGGACTTATCACTGAAAAATTTATTTCTAAAAGGCAACTATTGTTTTTTTTCGTTGCCATATAAAAAATATAACTGCCTTTTTATCCGACTGCATTGTGGTTTATTATGTACCAGACTCATCTATAGTTGTAGTTACTTTATTTTAAGATTTTTATTCAGATATGAAAATCATAACCACATTTTTGTGTAAAATATAACCTCGGTGAACATATAATATGTCTTCCATATAAAAACTACTAAGATATAGGTATACAGATATACATTTTTATAGAACTTTTATCACCTATGATTTAATTCAAACATCATACAAATATTAACAGATGTCAACCCTATCTCTATGCGACAAAATATCGAATAATTTAAATTGGACCAAAAATAATGACAGCTTAATTAGTAATAACGAATTTTGAAATAAAATTATAAATTAAATAAATGTTTGACCATTATATCCAGATGTACTTTTCACCCTATAACAATACTAGAAATATGTTTAATATAGACTGACACACACACACCCTCACATACGTCGTTAATCGCTACACCATTCGAAAATAGACATGACGACATTGTATGGAAAAATAAAAAAAATAATAGACCGTCTTTTAAATAATAACAATATGACTATATTGAATAAACAGAAACCCGTATATTTTACTTTGCCAAAAAGCCAAAAGACTACTTTCTATCAATTTTGAGCGCATTCAAATTACGGGATGAGGCTAATAACGTCACACCTTTGTACAAAACATGCATAGCAGTGACGTCATACGACCTATCAAGTCAACGTATCTTTTTCAAATTTTTAAACAAGAAAGTAAATAAAAAAACTTACGTATTATTCTTCAATAATCTATCCGACGGACTTCAAATTATTTTTTGTCGTTTTATTACCTTTAGTCACTGAAAACAAATGCAAAAACTGAAAACAGTTGATATCTTAAAGATTATTTACAAAGCATAAAACAAAGTCTCTTTCTCTTTCCCTATATCCTTCTATATATGTTATATTAAAACCTTTAAAACTACGCAACCGATTTTTTTTTTAATATAGCATAAGAATTGGTTTATATGTATAGCACACTCCATCTATAAGATAGAGTCATTCAAAAGAAATGTGTCAACGTATAATACGTGCATGCATATGTATTCAGTGGCTAGTACTTTTATGAAAAAGATTGTGAAGAAGAAATAAGCTTAAACAAAGGTAGCATTAGCCCCTATTTTCAGCAAACTAGATTGCTTCGGACTCCGAGTGACGTCACAGTACGCTGAAGGCGGATGTCGAATAAATGTCACCATAATAGATCGGGCTTTGCGATTCCATTTTATTTTTGCACATTTTACATTCGTAGCGGGAATTTAATATTCATACGGATATAAATATGATTATCTGTCTTCTGAAATATTTTTCTTTTAAAGATAAGCTGATTGTGATTTTCAAAATGGGTAAAGATAGTTTAGCCTTAGAAAAATAAAAGTCAACAAACAACATTTAGTTAGTATCAGTAAGCCCTTTTTAGTTTCATTGCATTAAATAACTAGTCCGCCATTTTGTGTTCCGCCATGTTGGATCTAAAATATTATCACTTCCCTAATTTTTAAATGGAAAAAAACGTTCTATACTGCGTGACTAAAACTTTTAACTTTTTTTAAAGGTTATCGTTACATGCGTAACAGTTAAGTTACGTTTAAGAATTTCTCTTAAGTGACGCTTACTCACAATTAAACATTTTTAAAGACTAGATAACTCGTATTTAACGTATAAAAACTTTCTTTTTTCAGATAAACAACAAGGATTGGTGCAAAAAGGGTAGAAAAGGGGGCAACTGTAGCATGAAGTGTGAAGGTACTGTACATTAGGCACTCTCGAAGTAATTGTGTTTAGCACCGGTCTGCACTAGATGCGCTTTTAACGTTGGTTCTATTTAATAATTTTTGTAAAACTTTAATGCTGGTTAGAGATAATGTACTGTTAGGTAGACGGTTACTTACCTCGTTATGTATATAAAAATATAAACAAAATTATAGATTAACTTTCAGCTTAACTCAAGAACCTTGCATTTAATCTTTTCAAATATTCTACTATAAGATATTTCAAAATTATAATATAATTTATTATTAATATAATTAATTACGTGTCACACGTTGTTTCTCCGTGATTGACTTCTAAAATACTGATCTAAAATACTAAATAATTGATTTTTAATTTAATTTGAAAACCGTGTGCAGTTTGATCCAATTTAAAATATAGAAAAGCTTACATCTTGGTATGGCCCCTGGAACAGGAACTACGCGGGTAAAACCGGGGGGAATGGCTACTATAGAAATAATTTACACTAAAATTATAAAGAGGAAAGATTTATATTTTCTGATTCTAATACGTAACGAATAAACTCAAAAAGTAGTGGACCGATTTTATTAATTCTTTTTTCACTTGAGAGCTACATTATCAACGAGTATATTTAGTACTACCGGCTATATTTAGTACTATGTCTACACGTGTGAAGCCGGGTCGGGGCTCTAGTTTAACATAAGATTACTAATAGTCACTTTTTTCACAGATCTCTTAAACGAAGATTTGGCTGATGATGTTAGATGCGCTAAGCGTATCTACGATCGCGTTGGTTTTAAGGCTTGGCCATCTTCCTACGCATACTGCAAAGAGAAGAGCCTACCTGATCTATCGAGATGTTAAATACTTTAAAAGCTTATGTCCTAAATAAACCTTATATTTTTAGACAAACGTATTAACAAAAATCCACGCCTGTCAAAATTATACGGCAATGCACTGATGACGCATTGATGCAAATTGCATTCAAATTTAGTAAGGAGAAATTTATTGTTAAAAATATATATCGTTATATCTAGGACATTTAATAGTACAATGCATAAGTATGAATTTTTGTAACTTCATACTAATGCTTTTTACAGAGCTTCTTCTATAGGTTTAATTATAAGAACTGTAGAAACAGCGCAAAATTAGTCTAATTAAAGTAGGAAATAAATGTTAGTTGTAAGTTATTATTAAAATGATACTGCCAAAGAATCGTCAAAAGAACTAGCTTATATTCTTAGTTTAGTATTTTTTAATTCCGAATTTTATATAAAAAGTATGAAAGTAGTTTTAGTTGTTTAAATCATTTTGTATCGCAAATAGTTTTATAATATATGTACGTTGTAATATAAACAAAAATAATAAAATCTTGTTTTTTTTTAATAAATTTAAATGACATGACAAGTTCAATCAGTGTTGCCATTTAAATTATCTCACATTTAACCTGATAAGTTTTCAACGAGTTATCAAATTCTTAAGAAACCTGAAATCGATTTAAAACTTAAGCGAGAACCGTAAATTTTTCAGATAAAGCTTTCTTGGGTCAGATCAATTGAGCGAGCTTGGGATACTTTTATTTCACGCCTAAAATAATTCATTGATATCCGAGCTAAGTACATCGAAGTTATAGAGACTGGCGCTTATAAAAAAGCTTCTATTTTTATCAATTTGGAGCAAATTTTAGTCTGTTTATGTCTTTTTCGGTATTAATCCGATATAAATAAGTGGGAAAATAAAAACCTAAAATTGAAAATGAATAAATGTAACGATTTTGAGATTTGTCTGTATTTAACAAAATTAATACACTGTATTTAACAAGATAAATGAACCTATTTCGAGAGTTTATACATTTCCTATATGCAATAAGTATAAGTAAATGAAAATAGCAACGAAACAAAGTAACCAATAACAATTAATCTATATCTATACATATAATAAAAACGTAATGAGTCCCTGTCTGTACATGGAAGAAACATGAGAAAAAATATTACAGGAGAACTTTATTAACGCAATATAACCCAAAACAATGATTTTTGGAATTTTTGTCTGTTTGTTTGTGCACGCTAATCTCCGAAACGGCTTATCCTATCTATATGGGGTTTTTCAATTCAATT
>DWAJ01004756.1:0-12431 GCA_018238005.1 Eurema mandarina | reverse complement strand
AGGATAAGCCGTTTCTGAGATTAGCGTGCACAAACAAACAGACAAAAATTCCAAAAATCATTGTTTTGGGTTCTATTGCGTTAATAAAGGTCTCCTGTAATATTTTTTCTCATGTATCTTCCATGTAGACAGCGACTCGTTACGTTTTTATTATATGTATAGATTTAGTAAGCAAATTTTTCGATCTACCCACCTCTGGAGAGCGATTTCTTCGGCGACATAACGGTTCCATTCAACTTGTTCGTGATCTTGGTAACGGAGTTCTGTTCTAGAACGTTCTTGCCGTTGATCGGGGGCGGTTTCTCGAGCTTCTCTATGTCTGTTATGTTTACGTCTGTGTCCATTTGCCATTCTACGCCTGGGTCTGGTGATGGTGATCTGCTATGTGAACTGAAATATAAAAAAACATCTATGTATTTTTGATTCCCATATTTTATTTTACTTATAGTTATAATTTGAGTTTTACTTATAGTTATAATTTGAGACTTATAGTTTGAGATTAAACTTATATTCAAGAAAAGATCCAGCTTTGGCACCAATAGGGGTATATAAGGGGTAATTTCGATAAAAATGTATACAAATAAAAAATTAAGTATTTTATTTTACCCGCCTCTCCCGACCTGGATCCTGGATCGGCCGTTGCTTAAGTTCAAATGTTTATTTACTACCAGTTAGTAAGCAGTTTCTACAGAGAAGAACAGGCAAGTAACTCATAGTTACTCTTTTAAAATAGTACCGGTATTAAAAACTTGCCCACGATACAGACTGCGACTAATTTAGTCATCAAAGCATTAATCTATTGCAATGTGACTTGTAATAAATCATTCTTATTTAATTATTTTATAACACAACGTTTTATGGACTTGCATCACTTTGAGTTGAAGGAAAAACTATTAAATTATCTTTAATATTTATGTATATGGCAATACACATTTTTTAGACCAAACTAGATATTCAAAAAGCGAAATCCTCTTCATTCCTTTAAAAAAAACTCGAGAATGTCCTTCAGTCTATTTTTTGTAAACAAAAGCATACTCACTCTTCCGCCTCTCCCTCAATAATGTGGCAATCTACTTTGCTATTTGAACGCATCTTTTTCGTCTTAGCTTTCTTTTTGCTTTTGGCGGGCTTTTTGGTCGGGATCGCGGTGACAGAGCTCACGGGCAGGGCGGGGCTCACCGCGGGCCGGGTGGGCGTGTCTTGGCGCGGCTATAATAATGATGCAAATATTTATAAACATTCATAATAAATAAAAAATTTAATACGCGCTGTTCATTAGCAACAGATTACGAATAAGAAATTTTATAAAAGTCAAGATTAAAGTTGTTAACATCATTTCGATTAACACTGTCCGAAAGAGTTTAGCAGTTAGAGGTCCTTGTTGAGATACTTATTGATTTTTTTATGCATATTCACGTCCTTTGGACCAAAATTGATTCCATACAGACTATATCCCATATAGTACAGCAGTTCATGGACAAAACCTTATACAATGATTATGAACGATTTAAATATTCGGTATTTACTTTATTTTGAAGGTTATATTTTGAATGTTTTTATAATTAATTTCAAACTGGTTTAGGATTAGTCGCTTTACATTAATAGAACGACTATAAAATATAAATCGTATTATGTGTGAGTATTAATTATAATTATAAATACGAATGATTGTATAGATGTTTGTACTCTTTGACTCAAAAGGTATTTCCATATTTACTTACAAAAGGGGTCACGAATGTATATTTGTCTTACATAACTACATATTTTTATACATCACTTTCTTCTGTCTGTCCCTATGTATGTTTAAATCTTTAAAACTACGCAATTGATTTTCTTAACGGTTTTTAATAGAATCTCTTAAATCAATGTATGATTTAAGAGCAAGGTTTATTTGTATAATACATGCGTAATTTATGCGTGTGAAACCGGGGCTGGTCGCTAGTGAAATAGATTTAAGGACCGGCAACACACTCGTGACAACGCGAGTGCTCATGGGCGGCGCTAATCACTTCACATCAGGCGACGCGCCTGCTCGTTTGCCCCCTATCATATTGAAAAAAAAAAGATAAATAAAAGACACATTCCCGATATTGCCATAAAACAAAAACGCGGGTTATGTAAATATTACCCCATATAAACCCCGTTGTTTATAAATAATATTAAATATTACGTACCAACGTTGGGTTTGTTAAAACTGTTAAGAGACCTCTCAAACTAACTGTATCCACACATACTAAATGCTGAAATTCAGGTGCTCAATGTCACGGGCAACCTACTCGATTTGTATTTTCGTTCGGAACCACGTGCGTTTGAATCGAGATTTAATATCCTAACCCTACTAACAAGTCAAATGTATAATATTAAAATTAATATAAAATATACCATTTCTGAACTAATTTTGTACAAGTCTTACGTACAATTACGATCAAAAAGATCAATTTGAATATCAGTTTTACACGTTGAAGTTTATCGTTTCAATTAAAACGTTAGTATTTTTTTTTGGTATAATATGTATGTAGGTGAGTGATAATAGTGTTTGATAAGCTATTAATCATTATTTATGTACGTAATTACACCGCAATGTCATACGCAATAATATTATATTGTTTAAATCCTTATGACGTAATACCACAAGTGTATTAAATTTACATTATAACGACCTGAGCAAACACACGCTGTAAACTTTTTATACGCGTGCAAATACAATATAATAAATACTACATGAATTTCATTCACGTGATATCATCGAAGCCATAAAAATGCAACACATTTTATCAGGTGTGAAAAGTGAAAACATATTATAAAAAGATTAGCATCGCTAAAAATATATCTAAAACTCTACCAAGAGTCGACCGCTTTATTCAAATTTACCAACTGACGTTGTTAACCAAAATCACCACGTGAGATTTGACACAAGGCTAACGAAAACACGGAATCGGACCGCACCACTGAAATAGACTTAAACGTGGAAAACGAAAATTATGAGCACACCTATCTTAATTTTGGCAAACATATATTGTTTCACACACACTGACGAACGTAAACTCCGTATCTCGTATCGACAAAGCTCCCACTTTCCAGTCGAGTAATTTTAAACAGCGAATGCACGCGATTTAAGACAAGTGCTGCGTTCAATCGATTAAGTATTTCAACCGGCGTTTAGTAGCTGTATTAATGCATCGTATTGACATTTTGTGTTTGGCATAGCGCCCGTCGCTTGCTGCCACAAATCCTTCGGGCTACGAGCTTTTTAAATAAAATAGATTTCGCCACCCAATTGTCTAGTTAGGCGATAAAGCTCACGTAATTATAGATTTTATGAGTCGTATCTAAAATCCCTATTAAACACTCACATATGATCGTATGTAGTTTGCAGTGAGATGTATTTAATTAGTATCCAATGATTCAAAGCTTTTCTGTATGTACTATGCAACAGTTTGTACAAAGTTTTTTATAACATGATCTTTGCTAATCTTCCTCAATCATCTAAAGTTTTATCACAAAAAGTACTGAAAATTTATATTCATGTAAAAATACCATAAGATTATCGCATAGAATACTTTATGCAGTATAGAACCCCGCAAACAGGAACAACGCGGTGCAAAACTAGTATGAAATAAATAACTAATGTATATTCCTGTTACTCAAAAACATAGATCAAATCTGTAATCCTCAATTTACGATTTTAAACGACGGCACCTATTTTTATACAAGTTATTGTGTCGCGTTATCACTATCGCATAGATAAATCTTAACACTTATCTAATCTTTTAAATAATTGATTAGCTTCTTACATCGGGTAATAAAGATATAAATTGCATATTGAACAATCTATTGTAGTGAATTAAGATTAATCTTTTTTTTTTAATTCTTCATTTTTAAGGGCCTTTAGTCATCTCAAAGATTAACCATGCCACGTCTTTTTCTACCCGTAGCATAACCGGGATAAAACTATCGTATGTTTTTCATGGTTTGATCTACCCGCAAGCCACATTTCACACAAATACAATAAGTAGTGTATGCATAAATGAATTACTAACAAACATCCGTACCTATATGAACACAAACTTGCATTTACAATCTTAGTAAAGATTAAAACAATTGAGACAGCAGAATTAGCGCTAGTATGGTTTGACCGAATCCTGATCGAACCAGCGATATGAATCATATTGGGTAAGATAAAACTATTTTAGTACATCATTGCAGAGAAATATATGCATTACGAAGCGATCAATTTATGGGTGAGCTACCAGAAGGCGTATCAAGATCGTCGATAATAAAATGCGGAAGAGTAATATTTGAGGAATAACAAGCAATGAAATTGGGGCCAATGACTCAAACCTAGCCAAGTAAGGGCTGCATTTAAAATGCAAACGATTGGCGTCAATTTTTGGGGGAATTTAAATTGTTTGATGCACGCTAACTCGACTTGGTATACACTTAAATTTGTCGTTAAAAATACGAAATTCATTCTTACTAAAAAAATTATTAACTTAAAAAAAAATAAAACCGACTTCATGATAATACCTATTCAACAAAAATTATCGTTCAAATTGATTCATAATCGGCGAAGATATTGCGTATAAAAAAGTTCATTCCCAATTTCCACCTATGGGCGTTGTTTTTTTATTTATTTATTTATGGGACCACCCTTGAGGTACCTAATACCTATACGCCGAAAAAGTCGAATTGAGAACCTCCTACTTTTTTGAAGTCGGTTGGTAAGGCAGAAATTAGACGAGTATGTATAATTCTTAGTAATATTTTACGCTTAACTTGATGCCATCCGAGTTTGAATGAAACGTGAAACTAATTAATTTTTTATAAAAGTTCCCGCATACCTCGGGATAAAGTAAAGTAAGGGGACAACATCACACAACATGTATATAAAAAAATATCACAATAATAATAAAAGCAATAATAACAATCAATAAAACACTTAAGTACCGATGGTATCTCGATTGAAAGTCATTCGTATTAATACCTACTTATAGCTTTCCCAAGTGCGCTATTGTGATAACATATTTTTGTTTATCAACTTCCTCCTCAATTTTATTAGTGGTCATTGTATTTCTTATAAACGTGATTCTTTATTTCATTCTGTCTCAACATTTTTCTAAATTTTGTTTATTCACTTAAAATAGCATAGATAGAAATCGTCTAGGCGTAATAGGCATTTTTCTAAATTTTGTTGAGTCACTTACAACAGCATAGATATGATAGTCAATCTAAAATAGTTATTTTAGAAATGACAATCATTTATAAAAAGAGCAAACTAAATTGACGAGTTCATAATGAAATTAGCTGACCCATGCCCACTTCGTTAGGCAAAATGTTAATAATCCTTTTTCGATTTTTTAAAGCCTATGACACTCAGCAATAATGCGGTTCTCTATTGGTGAAAGAATTTTTAAAATAGGTTCAGTAGATTCCGAGATTACCCCTTACAATTTAACAAACAGTCAAACTATACTTCTTTATAATATTAGTATAGATTAGTTATTTAAATAGAAGGATTTACCCGCGTAATTCCCGGTCCCCGGGGAAATTCAAGGAAACATCTATCTACATACTGTTTATATAAATTTCAACTAAATCGGTCCAGCCGTTTTGCCGTGAAAGAAAGACAAACGTACATACAGGCAAATTTTTCCATTTATAATATTAGTATAAGCCGAAATATAACCGCATACAGATAACAGAGGTAGCTGGTAACTTTCACTCTCCTATGCAGTTGTGATGCGCACGCAAGTTCCGGTCTTTTCAAATTTACCAATTAAAAAAAAACCTTTAAATTACTACGTACGGGCAACCCACGAAAGATTGAATTAAAATCATTAATTATTGTTTTATTCTTAAACCTATTTAAAGAGTCTTCACATATTTTTCTATTACATACTTTCTATTAGTACGCTAGTAGAAATATTAGTTGCTCTTTGCACATGATATTTTTCTACACCGTACATATTATATTACTTAATCGATCATTGCCCCACTGACCGACTCGCGTATCGGAAAAACGTCTGGAATTACAAGGTAACAATTAAATTGGCAGCTACCTCTCAACTACACCAACTCATCTTCGAGCGCGATTGTAAAATAAACAACATTCCTAGATATTTTCAGCCGGAGAGCGAACTTGAAACTGTATACACTTTACGACCACATTTAACATAAGTTTATTAGATAATAGCATAACTTTGACTAATCCTGCTCTATATTAAAAAAAAACCGTTAAAAGTTCGAAGACTAAAACATTTAAATAAAATTACGTTAGTTTTCTAAACACAGTCGTAAACTTTTAAATATTCTTGTAAAGTATAACATTATGAACAATAACGCACATTAATTATTTAAAAATAGCAACACAATTGACATTAATAGCGCGAAATAATAGTTTCAAAAATAACTCACACTATGACACAGTTTCAAAATTATCTTTTTTAACGACGGCATCGCACAAACACTCGAAAACTATTGTCATTAATTATAAAAATAAAATAGTTTATTTCAGTCCCACGCTGAAACATACGAGTACATTGCTACTGTTTCAACGTTAACTATACAACACGGCACTGGACATCGCTACGAAAATATTATGTCCGTTAAAAAAATTCCACCGCTTCCGAATCGAAGATGCGGTCGTGTAAACAATTTACGACGTGCGAAAACCATATCTTCGCATAATAATTACGCACTATAATGTAATCTCGGATAGCACACTTTAGTCACTATTATCTGTTCGATAAGATCGCGGCACACGTAGAACGCGATGCGTCCTTACCCGTTATGAGTTTCGTACTGGTACGCTCCGTGCCGGGGCGCGAAAACCCGTGAAATCGACTTAAAAACAAAAGTTATAAATTGCAACTCGTTATAACGAGTTTTCACTGCGTGCGAATTGAGTTAGAGAATCTTATCAAGTCCTAACGTAAGAAATTTTAATTGAATCCAATTAATACATCGAACAAAACTCTTAATAAACTAATGCATAAAAAATAAAATAATGGGCTCATTTCTTTAAACACGTTCACCATACATACATTTAAATATGAGACTGCAAATTTATTTATGAAAACGAAAATATTATTTCATAAGTGGTTGGGTGCATAAATGATTATTTTATAACCTGTGTTACTGTGTAGCCTAATATAGCTTTAATAAAGATTTTCAGGAGAGCTCATAAATTGTCAATTGTAATCGGATCAATCCATTACATAGTGTCTTTCGAACCATACAAACATTTGAATGTATCATGTCGAGTTTACTAGAACTTAGTCAAGTGTTGTATGTTTTATAAACATAAATGGCATCAAGCTTGTATACTTTATAGGGGTAAGCGTACTGTTATGTTTTCAGACAGTTTCTTAGTGGAAAGTATAATCAACACAAGAGCTAATATTATCAATACAGTTTTAATGCACCACATTTACAGCTGTTCCGTGTATAAAGAGAGAGAGAAATAAAAAAATTGTATACAATGAGAGAGAGTGATAATGTTAAAGCATGTTCAAACAAATTAAGTACTCAGCTTTATTTGTTTAATAAGGTACTATTGATATAGGGTCTACAATACCTATAGTATATACAGTAGAACCTCTATAAGTCAAATATCAAAGGAGACGCAGAAAAATTCGAGTTATAGAGTTTTCAACCTAGAGAGAATTTCAACTTGGGCGGTTTTTGATTCCACATAAAGAGGTTGAGATTCATTCTTATAAATTTAAAGTAAGAGAGGTAAAATAAACCGTTGTACAAATTTATGTGTATTGCAGTGGAACCAAACTACCTCTGACAACATTTCACTCGAATAACTTGTATTCAAATGAAATCAAAACTAATAAAATGAAATGCCTAACATCAAGCAAGCCAACACATGTCAATAATTTTAAAATTAAAATTTAATTGGGTAAATTTATTAAAAGATATACTTCTTGCAAAGCATAGGAAAGTTAAACTCTATACTCTACTTATGCGAGTCACAAATCAAACATTCATTTGATACAGTGACCCAACATGAGATGTGTCCGACTGTGGAGCATAGAATTACCATGCATCAATAACATATTATTGCAGTCCCATTTGGATATTGAAAGGTCACACTGCTTCTGAATGTTTTCTACTATAACTTTGTTTTAAGTTTTTATTTCATATATATTGAATGCCTATGAGCACATGAGCCATGTGTCAGAAGTGGTCATTGTTGCCCATAACAACATAACTTCAAGTTGTGTGTGTGTGTGTGTGTTGTATATGATTATAAAGTAAATTTCTCTAAAGCAATGAATTATCTATCCTATCAACTTTTTAATTTGGACATAATATTGAAAACATATATTTTTAGTTGCAACTTTCATGTACAATTACTTTTGTAATGAAGCATTGATATTATTTCAAGATTAACTTTTTTTTATATTTGATAAAAAAATAGAAATAATTGTCTTACCATCGGTACAACTGATACATCATCCACTGTATCACTATTTATAGCAGTAGTCCGTAACACATGCATTTTGTATAAATCATCCTTTGGCGTTACTATAACTTGATCTTTGCATGAACAACGAGCACCTTTGCTATGGTTTACGGATTTGGTTGTTGGCACCGTACTAAGAGCAGCAACTGCTGAGCCATAGGAATATCCAGTGCCGGTATTATCTTTTGCACGCTTCATACTACTAGTTAAATATGATAATTGACTGTAAACATAAAAATGTATGTCGGGTCAAATTAAGATAAAATGCATTGCATATAAACAGACGACAAAGATAATCAATCATTGGTCCTATTTTTTTAACTCAATAAATTGATTTGGAAAATTTTTGGTGATATAAGTTTAAAAAGACTAGACAACATGTGTAAATAACCTTAAAATATACCTGTCATAGCCGGGCATTGGTGAACTTATGTGAAAACTACAATAAAAATTGTCAGATTCACTCGATGCTCGCTGTCGCCTCCGCCCCTCATTTGTTTTATTGTCCTGATACACCCTGTTTTTTGGTTTCTTCAAAATACCCTGGGGTGGTGATTTCAACAAAGGATTATTGAGTATTGACTTTAAAGGCTGTTTTGTCAGTGGAACTTCCATCATTTCATGGTCCACTTTTTCAAACAATTCTTCAACTTTTGGTAAACGACTTTCTTCAAGTTTTGCATTTGACAATGTTGTTACTACTATTGGCCTTGTAGGGCTTGTTCTACTGTATGTTGATCTCCCTTTTTGATACCTAAAATAATACAATAAAGATATTAGATTGTAAAAAATATGTAGGTTGAATACTCGTCAACAAATATAGATGACATTAGGAATGTTTGGCAGTGTACAAATAAGGTTATGTAAAAAGTGGTCAAGTTTACCCATGATGACGACTATACTCGTGAGCCATAACGTAGTCTCCGTTTTCAGCAGCAGGCAATGAGCATTCGTAATGAAATCTCTCGATTCTGTTGTCGCGACTGTTATTTATCGTAAAATGGCTCTTGTTCGGCAGAACGCGGTGTCGATGGGCAATATCGGCAGACCGACACGACTCGCGCGCAGCATCCTCGTAAGGGGATCTTTCGATGCCCTCGCTGCGGCACCGCCGCCTCAACACCCGCGCTGGGCCTCGCCCCGACCACTCAAACACTGACTCCAACGGATCACACGCGTCAAAACCGGCCTCGTAATTTGAGCACGATCGCATGCCATCCATATCCGCATCTATCCACGGCGCATTATCACATCTCCACATGGATCATACCACACATGAAATTTCACTGTTGCACTGTTAATTTTGCTGTTAAATACTCTTGAAACATGCACGTCCAGGGACGGCGTCGAGGAGGCCAGGCGACGACAGCTGACAGCTCGCCGTTTTACATCCACAAAACAATATGCCAGTCTGTCCCGCCAAAATTGAAAAAAAAAATGTTCTTTTTATAAACACGTCTATACAACCTTCAATTATAAATAAAAATCAAAATCAATATGCTTTACAATTTGACTTTTTCAGTGGCCTCCTTATCGGGACGATGTAAGCGACGATCAAGTATCAACTTAAATACGTACCAATATTTTCATCAATGAAATATGAATGAATTCGATTTGATACGTTCACAGAATCATGTTACTAGTAAGTACTAAGTAGTAACTTACGAAATCATATTTAAAAATATTCAATAATTCTACATCATACGAAAATTTATTTTTGTGTTAAAAATAAAATAAAATTGCAAATTTAGAATCATAATTAACGAATCTTGAATTGAATGTATCCGTATTTTAAGACTATCCTTGTCTTGTAATATTTTTATTTTGTATAGTTGCGCGTCTCTACTCTTTTTTATTTGTTATGTTGGCAAGGTTGGCACTTGGCAATAAAGCACAGAGTATGATTACTACTATTATAATATTATATTTTGTTATAAATTATTTTGCATATTAAATGTTATTTTTATTAAAGTAAGACTTAGTAATAGTAAGAATTTAGAGGATTTATTCTAAAATATCTACCAAAAATATATTATGGATAGGATAATTTCTATATAATCACTATATTCTATATTTTCAGTGTAATTTTATTTAGAAAGGTTTCAACAGGAACTCTTTATTGATTGAATTTACCAATATATTTAACTGCATAGGTTCCGCTTACTAGAATAGTACACATTAAGTAGGAACAGTGGCCTGTCCTTCAAAGCAGTTTTAGTCTAAAACAAATGAAATAAATTTTAACACACAACTGACTGAATGGAGATATTTAAGCGTTAAATGATTTTTTTTACAAGAGGGTAAAACTCCCGCTATTTTTTAAAGGTTAACCCCACGTTATCTGCATGTAATGTCAATTCAAGATTTTAAAACGAATGCTTATATTACTGTGACACGAAGCTGCAGGCTACCGCATTCTGCTACATACACTCCGAAAACAGCTTTACTTCTAAGCAAGATGAAAGTAATATTAAGTTTATAATTAAATCTACAAGTATTCGGAACAGTGCGCCTTACACACGGTTAACATTTTGCCTTAATTCTCTACCATACATGCCGGTAGAATTGAATGGAACTAAGGAATATATATGGAGCTATAAATAAAACACATTTTATGAGAATCAATATTCTTTTTACACAGCAGTAACCTACCTAAACCTTATAGCTGATGCAGTTATACTTAAAATAATAATATATGAAATCTTGACTCTTTCTAAAACAATATTATTCAATAAAAATGTCTGTCTGTCACATAATATTTATTCAATTTATAAACGAATGACAAACACAATATTTAGTGTGCTTCTTTGCTAAAATAAAAATGGAATTTATATATCACTTATATCTATATGCCATATTAATTTGTATTAAAGTTTTATATTACATACATGTAATAAGTTTTGAGTTAGAAAAACTCTATTTAAGTTTGCTGCTATAAACGAAACAAAGTCATACAAATCTAATTCCATGGTTAACCGCTTAGCGTATATACACATTATTTTTAAACTGTTGTTCCTAATTTCTTTAATTTAAATGAGAAATAATTTAAGGAATATGCTCAAATAAATCCATGTATAAAGAACTGTACACAAAACAGTCTCGCACAATGATCATACAATTCAATCCTTGCAACATTGTCAAATGATACAGTATAAACTATGTTTAATTTAAAATTAACATTAACTGTCCGTTCAGCAGGCTGATATACAAAGTAAAAAAATATACATTGTAATTTTCACAACAATACAGACAAGTCATTTCACAGCATCGTAGTTGTTTGAACATATACTAAACAAAACCAACTTCGTCCATCGGGTTATCACGAATGTTCTCCATCAAAACACTCGTAAGTGTAATCTGAAACGAATTAAATACAATTAAATGCTTTATAAATTAAAGTGACCTCGTACAAAACCCTAACACTTTTTAATAATCATTTAAATAACAAAGAGACAACGAAAACAACAAATTTTAATATTAATATTATTTTTTTAATTAATATTTTCTTTTTATTGAATAAAATAAAAATAATCCTTAAACGGCCGGCAACACACTCGTGACAACGCGAGTGCTCATGGGCGGCGCTGATCACTTAACATCAAGTGACGCGCTTGCTCGTTTGCCCCCTATTATATAAAAAAAATAGTATTTTCTAGGGTTTGGGTGTTGCTATGCATTATATCTATGTTGCCACAACACAAGCTCTGCTTAGCGTTGACCTAGATGACGGTCTGTCAAAATAAGTATCTTTAAATATTATTTACTATTTTTATTATCGATCAAGTTTCTCATTGGGGTATACCGTGTACCAAGATTAGAGTGAATAGGCTCTTGAGCAGTCATGCCACCTCATAGACCACATCTCGCTTACGAACAGGCGTAATCGTGGTCAAATGACTGTTCATTAATCATAAAAAAAAAATAAAAAAAAACCTTAGCTGGTGAGCAGCGCTAT
>DWAJ01004755.1:0-12431 GCA_018238005.1 Eurema mandarina | reverse complement strand
TGAAATTAAATAGTGCCAAGGTCTACTAATACTGTAATACAGTGTTCAATACACTACAGAAATGTTTCTATTAATATTTTACTAAAAGAATAGTGCGGCCAAAAAGCAATAAATAAGAAAGAAGGTGTTAACGCTAATGAATTATATATATTCTCATCCTTATTATAAAATAGATATAAAATTGTGTATAAAAAGGTTTTAGAATTATTAAGTTATTTTCATAATATCCGTCATACACGTCAAAATCATATTATTAAATCTGCGCTGTCTGTATGGAAAAACTCACTTGAATAGAGAGCGTATTGAACAAATAATTGAGATTCCATTGTATGCTTTGTGGGAAGCATGAATTGTTTTCAAATTAGCCACGAGCCAAACAATTCTCATTCAATTTAGAAACCTTTCATTTAGCAATAATATTAGTTTAATATCAAACATATTTTTCTTATAAAAATTTAATTCTATGTCATATAAGGAATTAGGAAAAGCTCATTTTTAATGCCAAAGCATTTGTTGAACTTTATCTGAAACCATGTTTAGAGTATGTGGATGTACATAATACGAAGGTAGATGTGAATTTCCATCACACAGTGGCAGTTGGTCGGTCGTTGTCGGCCATTAAAAGCGATACAAGTAATCTGCGTGTTTACTTAAAATCCCGAGTAAGTACATAACACCTTGAGAACTGTATAGTTTTCTATTAAGAGGAACATTAACACGAAAAACCGTCGAATATTGCTACACAAGTGTGAACAATTATTGAAAATTATATTTAATGAAACATAGTTTTCAAAAGACAAATAATATTACACGTTTTTGAAAGAGAATATAAAATTAAATAATTGAAGTCAACAAGACTTTTCTAACATATTTTGACAACGGTCGGCGATAGTGGCTCTAATAAATCGTAAAAAGGCACTACAGCTGGTCAATATATCATAGAAATGGAAAAAGCCTGTCTAGAAGTATAGCGATATATTCTAGGCACGAAGTTTTGTTTGTTTGGGATCCAAGCGTTTTGTCTATTGAAATATGACCATTATTTTGTCATTAAGGACACCTTTATAATATACATACATTCAATTATACATCATGTCCCTCTTATATTAAGCGTGTGAAACTGCAGCCAATTGCTTATGACTTATAGAAACGTTTATTTCGTTTTTAAAAAGAAATAAGAATGTCGTTATCAAAACTTTTACCCTTTAAAAAAACTTTTATTAGAATAGTTTTTAGCAAAATCAATACTGCATCTAGAAGGCTTTAAACATTTGTAAGTTCAAATTCGTTCACCGAATAACTTCATTTGCGAATGTCAAACTAACTTTAATAAGATTCCTCTGAATGCTAAATCTAATTATTAAAACGAGCATTGTAATTCAATTAAAGCTTGCATCAAATTAATCCATCTTAAGATTCATATAAACAGAAAATTCAACAATACATAGTTAATTTCATGAACTATGTAACCTAAATTTATTAATAAAATAAGAGAGACAGGCTGCGTAGCATCACACGTGGATGTACTCTAAAATCTTAACCTATAAATGAGATGCGTACTCTGTGTATGAAACTAAACTTTAATGTGACGTAATAAGTCTTCTATCATTTTTCTTCACCAGCTTGAGTCGGATCCTGTCATTTATAAAATATTCAATAAATTAAGATAGGCATTTTACGGCTGTTTACTTTTCAGACAATATATGGTATTATTGAGATTAAAAATTATATGATTACTTTGACGTAGAGCAATTATTCAAAGACCTGCGAAATATAATTACTAGTAATTTGATGTGATTTAGTAATGTATAGCTTTATAGCCGTCTCGTCAATGTTAAGCGGGAAATTATTGGCATTGACGAGATGGCAATAAAGTTTTTATCGAGACGTATAAGAGAGTGGAAAAATTATTACCCATAGTGGTGTTAATATCGACAAGGTTTCTTACAAATTTTATATATCTGCGAAGTAATGCTAATGTTACCTTACTCCGACCAAAGGGAGGATCCTTTTTTTTTTTATAGACGGAAATGCTTTTAGGCATACCCGCCGCGTGGCTGATGGTAAAGTGCGACGGGTTATGTGGGACTCGCCTGGCCATTGGGGGTGTTGTGCGGCACGCTAGACGCGCCGCACGGCCCGGAATACCCACTAAAACCCTCTGCCACTCTTAGCCCTTGTGTCGGAGCGGGGGATCACTTGCGCAATTCCGCCTGCTGACCCCGACAGGACGGATCGTAGACCCTATAGATAGACGATTTTGCCATGTGAGCAGCAATTTTTTTTTCTTTGGAAAAATTATTTTTTTTTTCAAAACAATAACAATATAAGGACCTGCTACCGTACCGTAGCACACTGTATGTGGATGTGCGTGTGTGTGTGTGTGTGTATGTGTGTACACCAGTATACCCAAAACCGCAGGTTCGGCCGTGTCATCGTATTAGAAGATATCAAATGACACCTGTCTCAAAATTACTGCGACCTTCGGTATAAGCCGGTTTGGATTACGATTTACGATTATATAACGGTGTTTGTTCAAAGATGGTTTTATAACGAACTAGTTATCGCCGCGACTTCGTCTGGGAATTACTAGTACATATACATTTATGGAATCAATCTATACATATAATAAAAACGTAACGAGTCGCTGTCTGTACATGGAAGATATATGAAAAAAAAAATATTACAGGAGACCTTTATTAACGCAATAGAACCCAAAACAATGAGTTTGTCTGTTTGTTTGTGCACGCTTATCTCAGAAACGGCTTATCTTATATAGATGGGGTTTTCAATGATATATTGTGGTAAGCTTAACTTAACACTTAGTCTTTAATTCATGTCAATCGGTTGATAAATAAAAAAGTTATAGCAATTTAAAGAATCACGTTGAACTTGCTGAACGTTTGTTAAGCGCGGGTTAGGTATTTTCAAATGCTGCGCAAAGTCACTTTTCTACGCGGGCGAAGTCGCGGGTACAGCTATTATTACATAACAATTGAAACATCTAGTCCCTGACATTATTGATACGAAAGCAAACGAAAAAACAATAATATATTACGAAATTCCGACTAATCACTAACATCGTCTATATTTAAATTAAATTACAAACCTGCTTAAATTTGAGCTAATCATTTAAAATAGAATAAAACTAACTGTATCTTGCGGATTTGCTTGCGTTATTTTATTTTATTTATTTACTAGCTGTTGCTTGCGACTCCGTCCGCGTCTGCATGGGCGTTCATAAAAACTTTGACCCCCATCTTTTCATTATTTTTAAGATGTTAATTCTGCTATTCGCGGCGGTGACGGTTCCAAAGAACCAAAAACCATGAAAATTGGTCTAGCCGATCTCGAGAAAACAAACACTTTACAAGTGTTGAAACAAACCCGTCTTTGTTTTATGTATATAGATTACTAGCTGTTGCCCGCGACTCCGTCCGCGTGGACTTTCATATAAACTTTGACCCCTCCTTCCCCCTTATAACCTTTTTCCAGTTAAAAAGTAGCCTATGTTTTAACTCAGGCTCTATACCATGTCTTTTCCAAATTTTGTTCTAATCGGTTCGGTAGTTTTAGCGTTATGGAAACACAGACAGACAGACAGTTAATAATAATAATAATAATAATAGCCTCTTATTCCGAACATTATTATATAAATATATATATATTTTTTTTATAATAAATCCCTTATTTCGGAGTGTCTTTTGACAAAGGCCTCCTCCAATTGCTTCCATTGCCCTCTATCAGTAGCTACTCTGGTCCAGAATGGCCCTAGTGCTTGGCGAAAGTCGTCTGACCATCTTCTTATTTGACGACCCCGTTGTCTGTGCCCGTCTCTTGGATACCATAGTGTTACTTGTTTCGACCATTTCTCTTCCTTACAACGTAGCATGTGGCCTGTCCAACGCCATTTCAGCTGATCGACTCTTGTAAGTATGTCGGTGACTTTGGTCTTCTTTCTAATTTCATCAGACGGTATTCTATCAATGAGCTTTTTTGCCAGCATACTTCTTTCCATTGCTTTCTGACACTTGGCCAACTTTTCTCTATGGTTCACGGTGAGTGACCAGGTTTCGCTTCCGTATGTGATGCATGGCAGTATACTGACATTAAATGTTTTTTGTTTGATAGCCATATTCAATTCTTTATTTGTCATTATTTCTTTTAGTGACCAGTACTTTCTCCAACCACTTGCGATCCTCCTGTTTATTTCTTTAGTCATTTGGTCTGTAGGAGATATTATTTGACCCAGGTATGTATACTCATTTCTATACTCGAGTTTGTTGCCATCTAATACTACATCTACCTGTGAAGAGTTGGTCATGATTTTAGTTTTTTCTGTGTTTATTTGAAGACCTACTTCCATACTCTTCATTGCTAAGGACTGTATCATGGCTTCTATTTTACTGGGGTCCTCTTCAAGCAGTATAAGGTCATCTGCAAATCTCAAATGGTTGAGACGGCTACCATTTATGTTGAGACCGTAGCTATCCCAATCGAGACCTCTGAAAATGTCTTCCAGTACAGCAGTAAACAGGGTTGGTGACAGTGGATCCCCTTGCCTTACGCCTCTGCCTATAGGGAATTTTGTACCTATTGTTTCAAGTTTGATACATCCTGTACTGATTTTATAGATGTTTCTAATAATCTCGATATAGCTGTGATGCACTCCTTGTTGTTGTAGGGTTAGCCAGATGTGGTTGTGATATAAGCTGTCAAATGCCTTAGAGTAGTCCACAAAGATGATGTAAACAGATTTTTTATATTCGTTACTTTTTTCTAAAATTTGCTTTATTGTGTGGATATGATCGATCGTACTGTAGTTTTTCCTGAATCCAGCTTGTTCTTTAGGCTGATTTTCGTTGAGTTGCCGTGTTATTCTCTCTAATATGACTTTTGCGAAAACTTTGTAGATGTTTGATATCAAACTTATAGGTCTGTAGTTGTTAATGTCGTCTTTAGGACCCTTCTTATGCAGAAGTACAATATGAGAGTTTCCCCACTGCTTTGGAATTATGCCTGTTTTGAGTATGTCGTTGAAAAGTTTTGTGACAATCGGACTTAATTCTTCTATCGTGCCTCTAAGCAGTTCGTTAGTTATGTTGTCGGGACCTGCGGCTTTTTCCATTTTTTGGGATAGTATAGCCTTTTGAACTTCGGCTTTGAGAAGGGGTGGTACGTCATTGTTTAGTGTTTTATGGTCAGAACTTGATTTTAAGTCCAAAGGACAGTTGTTCTTTTCTGTGTTTGAGTAGAGATTGCTGTAGTATTCTGTGGCTATATTCTGAATGTCTTTCCTGTTTGTCTCTAGGCGTGATTTTTTGCTTTTCAATTTAGGTATCCATTCTCTTCCATGGTCTCTTAACTCCTTTAAACCCTTTTTGGTACCGCCTGTTTTTTGGATTATGTCTACTAGTTTTTTTAATCTCTTTAGCTTTCTTTCTTTTCGCATACTTTCTCGTATTTGTTTGCTGAGATTAGCAATTTGTTTTCGGTCTTTAATTTTGTTCGATATCAGTAACTTTCTTTCTTCCAGGAGCGTTTTTGTCCTATCACCAAATTTGCTTATTTCTTTATTGGGATTTGCCGCCTTGACTTGTAACAGTTTTTCATCCAGATAATTATATTTTTCCCGGACGTTTTTATCTGAGTTTACAATTTTTAGAAGATTATTTATATCAATTGAGTCGATTTTATTTACAAATGCTTCTGATGGGGGGGTTTTGTTGATAGTTATAATTTTTCTCGAGTGTTTACAGGGCTTCACTTTGAGACAGCTACGTACCATACGATGATCGGTGTTGAAATTTAAGTTCTGTATGACATGTGTGTCATTGAAGTGTTTTTTTCTATTAGTGATGATGTAATCTATTTCATTCATAGTTTTTCCGTCTGGGGATATCCAGGTCCATTTGTTTGTCACCTTTTTCTTATAAATTGAGTTAAGTAGTGTGAGATTGTTTTGTATTAGAAAATCTACTAACTTGTATCCATTAGCAGTCCTGTTTCCATAGCTATAGTTTCCAAGAGCATATTCTTCCCCTGCTTTCCTCATACCAACTTGTGCGTTAAAATCGCCCATGATAATTAGGTTGTTGTTGTCGTATTTTCTTGTTATGTCTGATAGGTCATCATAGAAGTTATCAATGTCTTCATTTGCTGATTTTTCAGTGGGCGCATAAGCTTGGACTATGGTCCATATTTTTTTATATCCAGGCAGTTTGATATTAAGTATTGCCAATCTGTCCGAAATACCAATTAGCTCCACTATATTTTCTTTTAGAGATTTTTTAATAAGGAATCCAACGCCTCTCTGTCCTGGTATAGTTCCTTTTTGGAATAGTATAAAATTTTCACGTTCCTCTATTTTCTCTTCCAGTCTTCTCATTTCACATAGGCCTAGAATGTCATATTTGATATATTGGAGTGAATTTTCTAATTCCAATAAACTTTCTTCCGTTCTTAGGGTTCTTGTGTTAAGTGTTGCAATTTTGATTGTAGTTCGTAATTTAATGCGTGAATTAATTGGAGGGGTGTGGTCTAGCACTCCCGCGGGGACCAGCCGTGGTGGGAGACGTTTAGATATTTGTGTATTCAATTCTAGTTTTCTTGTCGTTCCGGTTGTAGATGAGTTTGGTTCTAATAAAGTTGTTTCGATTTTGTTGTTGTTGTTTTTGGTTATAATTAGTTTTTTGAAGACTCAGATGGCAGCTTTGTTAGCGAGCCGCTTCTCGGTCGCGACATGAGTTCGAACGCGTTCTTTGAAGCTACTTTCTTGGTATTAGTTGTAGACGAAGGGTGCTTTTGTCTATAAGACTCTAGGTTGGGCGATACTGTAGGTTCTCTCTTTCTTTTTTCACGGTTTAGTTCTGTCGGTTTTTTAACAATAATTTTATCGCCTCTAATAAAAGCAATATTTCCCTTGCTTCTTTCTTCTTCTAGTTTAGGGTGCAAAGACTTTCTTATTTCCAGCATTTCTTTCGTAAGATCTTCTTTTATGTATATTCCTTGAGGAGTTTTATTTTTATTTTTTAAAATGAGAGTGCGTCTCCAGTGAGAAGTAAAACTGATCAGTACAGGTCTACATCCGCCGATTTTTTTGATGCCTACTCTACGAGCATTATCAATTTCATACTCTTGAATATTTAAAGATAGGTGCGAATTAATAAAGCCCTGCATGAATTGGACTAAGTTTGATTCGTATTCGCTTCCTTCTTTTATACCAAAAAATAATAAATTATTTAATTTCTTTTGATTCTCTAATCCTTTAATTTTGTCTTTTAATTGTGATACTTCGCCACGTAATTCTTGATTTTGTTCTTCAAGATTTTTTAAACTTTCACACATTTGTTGCATAATATTTCGAGTAACCGACTCCGTGATTGATACTGTTTGCTTTTCCATTTGTTCTTGGATTTTTTCTAATAATATTTGCATTTGCGTATCCATTCTTTATATGTTAGCGAAAACTTCGTTTTTCGATAATATAATCTGTCCGATAACGTATCCGAAATGAAAGTTAACAGTGGTTATTCGCATTCGTTGTTATTGTCTAGCATAGCGAAACCGGTTCCTTATCTCGTCGACTACGCGATCTTTAGACACTTGTATTAATGAGTTTATAGCAAATTTTAGAATAGTTATTGCACTGATATTATAACTTTTTACACACTATAGTAGAACGCTTATTCAACGGATTTCTTTATAACAAATGAGATATCAAGTTAAATTGGCGACAGTTCTTAATGATTTAACAGTTATTGTAATGTTTTTAGCACTTTTACACCAATTGTCATATCAGATTAAATTTGCGGCGGCTTAAAAGCCGTTATGTAGTTATTGCACTATTTTTATCACTTTTACACTTTCACAACTGTACTATGTTACTTTTAAAAGAATATTAGGCTTGTAATCTGGCACAATAGTATGTTTTTACAACGAAGTTCTTTGTTCTAGTTGTAATTTCGAATTAAGTTAACGGCGGCCATTAGAGGTTAAAAAACTTATTGCACTGTTTTAATCACTTTTTTCACCTTCACAAGTTGCTGTTTTACTTTAAAAGAGTATTTTGCATGTAATATTACACTGTATTAGGTTTATTCAACGAATTGCTTTGTTTATTGTATTATTTCAAATTAAATTAGCGGAGACCAAAGCGATTACGTGTTGTTACGACAACGACACCTACCGGAACCCATTACCATCATTTTCATTACCATCTTTAAAAAATCCAAAGCAAAAACACAATTTAGGGCAAATCACGATCGTAATAACATATTTTTATTATTATTTTACAAGGACGAAGTCGCTGGCAAGTGCTAGTACACACTGAACGTATATTCTAGTCAATATCTTCATAGATATTTCTATTCAAAGCACAGACATACCCTTATGCAATAGTAGACTACATTTACTCAATATTCAGCTATCTCAATAAAGATATTATTCAATTTCACTTAACGGATATACCGAATAAATGCGTGATTTAACTAACAATTCAACGTGAGTGGACATTAGGTAACTGGATTGTAATTCTTTAAAAGTACTTGACATCGAAATGGAGCAAGGTTTTGTCTGTTTGAACACTTTTATTCAATTAATGAGGAGACGATGAAATAAAAACTGTTAAGAAATGAAATAAAGAACACGAATTACTTTCAAAGATGACAAAGCTTTAAAGAACCTATAAACGAAAGAATACGTGGGGCCCAGCTAGTGTTATAATAAAATCCTCATATTGACGAGTTGTGTTTTTATACTATTTCATATACTATGTAATATTTAGATACACTATATACTCCTAACTACTGTTCGACTTATTCATAATAAACAGATATTGTATTAAAATTGATATTGCATAGATTATAAAAATGCGTGTGAAATGAATAAATTATAAGAATTTTTCTTTATTTGTATTAGTTTTAACAGCTCTATACTAATTTACCACTTATCTAGTGGTAAATTAGTATAGAGCTCTACTAAGAAGTGACAGAAAATATTGACGTAATTCTTACATCTGAGGATAATGGAATGATTACTATACCCTTACAGATACCGTAACGTTATATATAACAATAGTAATTTCTTCACGAACAAGGTGGCTTATTGGATATTGTGTAATGTTGACGTAATAAAACACGCTACGTAATACGTTTAGTATCTGCAATTACGGCTAATTATTTGTTAAACAATGTTGTTATGTTACTTTTGATTGTTTACAACGTGAACTTGGCATAAAAACTATAAACAAGTTTTTTCATACATTTTCAATTTAATGATGACGTCACACTATCATCATGTGTTAAAAATATTGATTGAGATGGATATTCATTGCAGCATTTCTCTTAAGTTGAAAACCCTTAAAGAGAGTTTACAATTCTCTAAAATGCCGGCAACACACTCGCGACATCGTCAGTGTAATTGGACAGCGCTGATCCTTGCCTAGCGCATCATTAACAATGACAAAACATCTTAATACTGAAGAGATTATTTTGAAAAATATTATGATAATTAAAACGAATATCGAAATAATCAGCAGTCATTTTTAAATTTAATTTTACATATACATATTTATATAGTTCTATAGCCGACTGCGTATTAAAGCATTTTTTCAACGTACACTTCATATAAAAAACACACTTCGTACTATGCTTAATAAAGCGTTATTTTGACCTCAATGTTCACTCCATATTCAATAAACACTTCGAAATCAGTCACGTAGTGCAAGTAATGGTGATTTCTAGTGTTATGGTCACAAAATCCTATTACAATATGTCGCTAATACGCGAGAAGCTTATGTAACTCACTCAACGCTTTCCTCGGTTAGCCTAATTCTTTGACAATGGCCCTCATAACCAGCAAATTAAAACATGGAATTTAATACGTAAGCAATTTTATTGTATACCTTTTAGGCCATCATTGATATATAAATTTCATTCTGTTTCTATCTCTAGGTATATATTTATATTTTAAAGTGATCAATAAATTTGAAAATGTACACATCTACAATCAGTTTTAATTTATCTTGGTTTATTGAGAATTTAAGAATGGTAGTGTTTTAAATATTTATTGCGTTTAAAAAAATAATTAAAATAACATTCGAACCTATGATTTTAATTTTATGCATAGATAAAACTGGATAGACCAGCAATATAGTCGAGAAGTTAGTAACTCTCCATCTAATGTTAGCTCATTAACCATTTTTTGTGAAATATTTCTCATTCTCTACTCACCATTCCTGTATAAAACCTATTATTTTATAAAAAAGATGTTCAAATTCATTAATATCCCATAAACATTTTACTACAGATGATCTAACTGATACCGTAAAAATTACCGTGTTTTTAGGTTCCGATTCTCACACTGTTAATAGGAAGGAAGCGACGATATTGTAAAAACGAATGAATTAACTATTACCTAATCGCTAATCGTACATAGGTATGCTCTAGAACAGTGTCATCCCGATTACATGAACGTCATGTTTACCTTATAAATAAATTTGAATAATTAAATATGATTTAATGGCGAAATCACCTATTTAGCTATGTTTTCTATGACATACTTGTAGGTAATGTATTATGTGTGTGTGTGATACTAATTGATGAGGCTGTTTAAGCTTTCTATAATATAAAGAATGAAGTTGTATTTAATTAAGAAATAATAATCATTATTATTTTTTATTTATTTATTTATTTATTATTATCAGCTAGAAGACTATATTCTATAGCCAATATCAAAAACGCCACCAATACGCCAACATCAAATTGTCACACTACACTATATGATTTCTTTAGCCAATGTAATACCAATACGCCAATAGCAAATTGTCACAATATACTACATGATTCTATAACCAATACGCCAACATCAAATTGTCACACTACATGATTCCCAAATTGCTCTAATATTTTGCCACCTCTTATTCCTCCTACATATAAGCGCTAGAGGTATGTCATTCGCTTCATACTGTAGTTAGCGTTGCAGCGAAACCGTTAAACTAACTGAGTTTTTTTATTCAGAAATTAGTGTGTGTATACCTTAATAAAAAATGGCTTTTAAGGTAAGATTTTTATTTTATATTTGGAAAAAAATAATTTCCAAATTCAAATTAAATTACATTAAAATGGCGACGTGTGATGAACCAAATAACATATTGATTTCAATTATTAATTTTTAAATGGTGGTAAAAAAATAAGCTTATATAAAGAATACAGTTACATTGAAGCTGTGTTAATTATTTTAATTTAACATAACTTATTCATATAAAAGAAATATATAAAAATATGACAAATATTTTTAGTGATTTAAAATATTTTTCGACAATACCCGACCGTACCCAGTACAAGACTTAAATTTTCAACAATTTCAATCCACCCCCTTTATACAAAAACGCCAATAAATAGATAATGAAGTAATTATTTCATTTACAAAAGTATATTACGATCGACAGTATCTGGCAGTGTCGCTTCTACTAGCGGGCTACGTGCAAAGTCGCGTGGTATACAGAAAGTCAGACTTACAGCCCGAGGGAACATTCGCACACCGCATACACACCACTGCGATAGCGCACCACTACGTACCTGAGGAGGAACACGTCGATTACTACGTGAGTATAGCATATATGATAAGCTCATACTATAAAATGCCTTACTAATCTTCTAAAAATATAAAAGGAGAAACTGACTGACAAAGTTGTCAAAGTTTATATGAAAGTCCACGCGGACGGAGTCGCGGGCAACAGCTAGTGTTGTATAAAAAATAATCCTACCTAACATATTCTTTACATAATTATCGTTCACGTTCAAACAAAGGAACAAACATTGTAGCTTTATAATATAAGTATTAGTTAGTCATATTATGTTAGTCTTTATTTAGAGGTAGACCTTCTTACAGGACTTTAATACCAATGAAAAACTGAAGCTGTCAAAAACAATACCGTAACATTAAAAAAGATGAACCTAACGATATCGATACCAATAAGCTGTTAATAATAAATTCCGTAAAATTAATAAAAATTAAACATTGCACTGCAAAAAAATCGTATCCCAAACATTACTTGACGTCAAGACAAGTATATTTATGTTTATGCACCTAAATATTCAACCAAGTCTGTATAATATATTGATATCTAAGTTCCATGAACTGATTCTATGAAGAGATATAAGTCTTAACTTTACAACTTAAATAATAAAAGTAGTAAGGAAAGCAAACATGTTTGTTTTTTATTAACAAAGATGAAAATTGAATATACAATAAAAAATAAATCTTCATGGACTGTAATATAACAATGGAAATTCTCAATAATAAATTCTCAATAAAACCTCAGTTTCATCATAAATATTTCTTCTATATCTGAACTCTGAATGGCTTTTGTTTCTTGTAAATTAAAATGTTCATTCGGTAGGCAATGACCTTGATGGTTCCCACTATTC
>DWAJ01004754.1:0-12437 GCA_018238005.1 Eurema mandarina | reverse complement strand
CGTCGTGCGGCGGCAGCTGCGTGCGGAGCTGCGCGCGCCGCCGCCGCGCCGCCTCCGAGCCCGACACCGGCGCCAGCGGGCCTAGGCACGACATGTACTCCGACACCTGCACACATACAACAACCCAATAATACTATATTTAATAGATCTATACTAATATAATAAAGAGTAATCTCGGGATCCACTGAACCGATTTTCAAAATTCTTTCACCAATAGAAAACCACGTTATTGCTGAGTGTCATAGGCTATATAAAAAAATGGATTGTTAACATAATGCCCAACGAAGTGGGTACGGGTCCGCTAGTAAGTTGTACGCCTACAAATCAACCGCACAGAAGCGGCAGCACACATACATACATACATTTCAAATTAAAACGATTGAAAAGAGAAAAGAAATCGTTAATTTTGTCAGTTGCAATCACCTAAAAATAAGACGTCCTAATTAGAATGTTTCTGCGTCTTTAAATAAAATTTTGCGCTTATAACATACCTATCTATTTTCTATAATATCATTGGTTTCTGCAAGTGTAATGCATAAGTAGGTGCGAAAGAGAAAACGCTCTATTGATACGAAGTAGCAGGTTCCAAGAAGTGGTTGAAAATTTAAATTATGACTGATGCCAATACTGTATACAGTGTATGTACATATAAGCATGTGATACCAGGTCCTATTTTACAATTGATTCATTATAATATATTCATCTCACTTAAAAATATTGTTTAGGAATCGATATAACGCTCATCGCCTTTTTTTGTACGAGCTAGCAACTTGTCGATCACGGATTTCGTATTAATACCTTATTTCAGCGGCAAATTATTATAATACATCGTGCAAAAGATGCGTAAAGCGTTGTTAGTAGGGGTCATATTTGTTTTCGATGACTATAATTTAGTATTAAAATCATAATATTGTAGAAAAAATACTAATCATTTTACACAAGAATTATTTTTGTTGAGTCATCAGCGCCGCCAATGAAGATTAGCGTTTACACGAGTGAGTTGCCGGCATTTGCTGTTTTCAGTAAGCGGATATAATGTACTAATTCGATTTGGTTAGCTGTTTTAAGATGCTAGCTTAGTTCTAGTTCCTAAGTTACCTCTGCATTAGAAGACACATAAAATTTTGACAGCAATAGTTCCGATTTACGATAATAAACTGAGAAAAATGTGTTGAATATTAGATGCACAAAGATAATCATTCTATTTCAACATGAACATAGTATATCATGTACACAATATACTAATTTTTACTATTAAATATTCTTTTATTGAGATTATGATTTTTATCACTTGTACTATGTTATCTAATCACCTGTTGAAATGCTACGTGATTATTAATAAAGTAACAAGAAAGATAAGACTTAAGATAAACAAGAAATAAAAATAAATTCATACCAATTCAGTAGAGGCATTAGGTGGTACCCAGTCAAGTTTTACCGGCTTATCCGTGACACCTCGAATTTTTATAAGAGGCACTGAAAAATTAATGATGAACATTTAAAAACCATGCTGTTATATAGACAAAAAACAAAACATGAATGATTATTAATAAACGAAATATATAATCTATTCCTATTTCTTAATAAAAAGGGCCCAACATTGTTTTCATTTAAATGTTTCAGACAAAATCATTTAGGGAATTTCAAGGTATTTTTTTAATTATATCAAATATACTCACGGGAAGCTTTTTTGGGTTTTGCAGTACCAAGCAGCTCAAATTGAGCCCAACCAGATAAATCATCATCCTGAACATCATGGACATCTTTACTGCAATGGCACGCTCGGCAAACCTTACGCCAGAAATGTAGGTCTAGGCCAGGGCATGAAGTACCTAAAGAATTTGCTTATAATAGTTAGCACATTCTTACTTAATTATATTAACAATACTGAGAGTATGAGTAACATAATTAATGGTGATTTAAACAAGAAGAAAATTTTGCAAATTAAAAGGAAATATTTTATTTAAAATTAGTAATAACTTCTGCAAATAATAAATTAATAAGAATTATGTTTGCTAAAAACACAAATACTCCTAGCTTATATTAATAATTATATTAAATTGACATTAAAGGATACAACATCAAACTCTACTATGATAGCATGACCAAAATGTAACATGCAACAGAAGAAGAATCATTATATTTCTAATACAAATACAAAGCAACATAAAATGCTTCATAATAGCACTGCCTCTTATTTAATACTCACTTTAAATTCAATCCAGATACCTAAACACAAATTTCTTTGAGTAAAGTTGATTAATATTTTATTTAACAAATAATTTAACCTTATGCCTTCTTACTAACCACAAGAATTGCAAGGGGCTCCTGCACCACTGTCATGTCCCAATCGGGCTTTACTAAGCTTTTCTCGTTGGCTCTCTAACTTAGATAGCCAGGCCGGCGCTTCTGGTGTTTCAACACAAGATTCACTCATTCTGAAAATACAAAATCTGTTATATAGCTTTAAAACTTCTCGGGTGCACTTCGACTTTAACGTTATAATATCAATAAATTGCTTACCTCCGTTTTTACAGCAATAATGACTCATTCACAAAACCGATCCTCTAAAACCTCTTATATATCATAACAATAACAGATATAAATCGCTAAGTACTTCTAAGGTAATTACTTTAACAATGGTCACAATAAATAACAATATATTTATTAAATACAGTATTTATTTATAAATTATGATTAAAATTTCAAAATACTTCCATTAGAGACTTGAAATGAAATAATCAATGAATGAACATTGATAAACAACGATGTCAATGAACGTGCATTAATCACGTACAACGACAACGACAAACTTTAGGACTTCAGTGGCACTTTGACAGGGGCGACAGGACTTTTTTCTCAATGGCTACATATTATTATATAATATTTTAGATAAGTATAGTACATCTTACTAATAATTATTTATCTTTTAATAATTATTAATCTTACAAGTAATGTACAGTACAACAACAAGCGTCGAGCAAAGATTAAAAGCATACCAATTTCATGAAGTAGCTATCAACTTATAATAATGAATTTAATATTTATACTCGTATAGCACTTCCAGGTTAACCGTTAAAGGAATTCATATTTTATCAGATTTAACAATAATAAAAATCCAACAATGTAGTTACTGCAGCGACGTTTAATATGTTTACCAAGGTAGGTGTGAATGAATTTTTTTTTATTTATCTAAGGATAACAAAAAAAAATAGTTTATGTGTAGATATAAAATATTATATAAAGTGTTAAATCCATGGTACAATCATATTCTTATTATTTAAAATTTCATTAATAATACTATTTTTTGACCAAACGTCATCCTTACACATAAATTATTTTATCTGGTAATAAAGCATCCATCTTTCAATGTGTTTTTTCTATATCGGGATCGAGTTTTTGGCTTTACAATTCTTAAATGTATAATTAAGTTCAAAAATATAATTATTTAACGAAACTGAATCTTAATATAATTAAAAAAAATAAATAAACAAATTAATATTAGATTCTAAACTCTAAAGTAAGGTTCAGTTGTATTGTTGTTCCAATTGCAAGTTTTTGCTTATATGTGACTCATAATCTGGTTTTGTGTATTCATATTTATGTGCTATTTTTTCTTAATAATTATAGATGTCTTCAGGAAGACCAATTAAGTGTGTTGTTGTTGGCGATGGAACTGTTGGAAAAACTTGCATGCTAATATCTTATACGACTGACAGTTTTCCAGGAGAATATGTACCTACAGTGTAAGTAGTAATTCGTATTTTTTTTAAATTGATTAATACATTTTTAACCAACCGAGGACAAACAGTAGAGATATACAATTTTTATCTTCTTTAAAATCAAATGAAGTGCTTGATCTCGCAATTTAATTATTATAAAGCGTTATGAATTTCAGCTTCGACAACTATTCAGCGCCGATGGTTGTAGATGGAGTTGCAGTTTCATTGGGACTGTGGGACACAGCAGGACAGGAAGATTATGACAGACTGCGACCATTGAGTTATCCACAAACAGATGTTTTTCTTATTTGCTTCAGTGTAACAAGGTAAAAAAATATCATCACGCTTGCCACATTTCCGTTTAAAATGGTCCAACAAAATCAAACTCTGTTTATTTACAGCCCTTCATCTTATGAGAATGTAACTTCTAAATGGTATCCTGAAATTAAACATCATTGTCCTGATGCACCTATAATCCTAGTTGGTGAGTTGTAACAAATAATACAATATAGTAAAGAGATAAGAACTAAAAACTTATAAACTAAAAAAAACTCAGTGAACATAAAGAAGAAGTAAAATAAAATAATTTTTACAAAAAATAAACCGACTTCAAACTAAAAAGCAAAAAATAAATTTGCTTCCCACAAAGTAATACGCATTTTCATTTAGTATATAGTAACAATTTAATAGTTATTTTATAATTTAGACGTCGGTACCAAGTAAATGCTACACCAATCTATACAATGTCGATTTAACCAAACAAACACTTATTGTTTTACTTGCCACCGATGGGACCACCTCGGAAACATCACCTTTCCAACAAAAAAAGAATTATCAAAATCGGTTCATAAACTACGAAGTTATCGGTGAACATACATAAAAAAAAAAATATTATACATACAGACAAATTGAGAACCTCCTCCTTTTTTGAAGTCGGTTAAAAAGAGCATGTATATGGTAATCAAGAAACCTCCTTGATTTGAAGTTGGTTAAAAAAATTAAGTTGGCAGATGTTTTTGCTAAATTGCTAGCAGTTCTAACTTCAAGTCCATTTATAGCTCTTCTTTCGACTTAAGGCTTTAAACCACTTTACAGGTACAAAAATTGATTTGCGAGATGATCGTGAAACTTTAAGTCTTCTCTCAGAACAAGGCATGTCACCACTTAAGAGGGAACAGGGACAAAAACTTGCAAACAAGATTAGGGCTGTAAAGTATATGGAGTGCTCAGCTTTGACACAGCGTGGTCTAAAGCAGGTTTGTTTTAATCACATTTATCCAACCATTTAAGAAATCACATAATTGTTACTATTATATTTATTATTTATATTGGGAAAGTATTTTATGGAAAAATAAAGATGCTTCACATTATTATGTGATGTACTAGATATTAAATTAGTTTATTTGTCAATTTCAGGTATTTGATGAAGCAGTTCGTGCAGTATTAAGGCCAGAGCCACAAAAGAGACATCAAAGGAAGTGTCTAATCATGTAAATGTGATGCACAAAATAACAAACTAATGTCAACATTTACATGCAGGAATCTCAAGGTGACAGTAATAATGTGTTTCTGAACCAATTTTAATGCTATGCTTTGGAAAACTTTTATAGCTGGAACACCATATTTGGAAACAGACCCAAAGTGTTTAAACAATATAATTCTTCTCCCTTTTTATTGTATGTTATATTATGTGCCATAATATTTCCAAGTTCAAATCAAACAAATCATCACAATTCTTTCTGAATATTGTTTTCTGCTTTTTAAGTAAAGAGATATGCCAAAGATTTTATGAATATAGATATAAGTTTAGACATGTTTTTATAAAATAAAACTGTTATGGTTGGAAACAAATTGTTACTGTTAAATAATATTGAGTAACAATGTTATTTTTATAATATTACACAAATGAACCTCAATGATGATATTAAAGGTTTTTGAAGTATATTCTTAATATGTAACTTGTGAATAAGGACTGATTATAGATGCTAGAAAAATGTAATAACTTCATAGAACTGTCATTAGTTGCAAGAATGGATGTTTGGTAGCATTTAAATCTAAAATTCAGCAGCATTTATTAGCATTTTTGCAACATAAAAATATTGACAAACTTATTTTTTGTATCAAATATACGAAGTATTTAGTCACTGCTTGTTTGTGACAAAATTTTGATAGCTATTTATTTGATGCTAATATTTATTCTACTCTTTTTGTCTCATATTATCGAATTTTGTATGTATAGTTTAGTTTCATTTTGTCTTATTAGTCAAGTGGAAATGATATTGTGTGTTTTATAGTGAATTATTAGGGCGAATATTTTTTTACTCATGTGAAGATGAAGAAGCATTTAATTGCATTAACAAATTGCAACAATAATTTATCATTCTTTAGATATTTTATAGATTGCTTTAATTTACAGACAATGCTTTGAAAATATATTGTATATAACTTTCAATTATTTATACTTAAGGACAAAATGCGCAATCTATCGATATTATAAACTTATGTAACTGCACTTTATAAATTATTGAATTTAACATGTTGTTTTTTTTTCTCATTGTTCCACATTAACAGTTAATAAAAGTTAAATATATTTTTGTAAATTTATTAACACATTTTATAGGAGTACATAAATCTTACAGTGACAAAAATAACCTTATATCATGTATTAAGTTTTAATTTTGTCACTTCTTAATAAAACATCTTCCATAATAAATGCAATGAAAAATACACTACACATATATCATGTCAGAGTTAACATATTTGGTAATTTAACAATACATTAAGACTTCAAAATATTTTTTTAATATACAATATATAATTAGCAAAAATTAATTATTTAAAAAAAGCTTTCAATATTGTAATTTAACATAGAATGGATAAAAAATCATGTGAGAGTTAAAAATTACGTCTACAGAAAAATAAACAATAGTTTGGATGATTTTTAACAGATTAAAATTAAGTATTAAATCATTCATATATTTATAATGATAATTTAGAACTAGCAAACAAGCTATGTAGACAAGTGGTGTATGGCTATTATTGGTTACCCCTTAGAATAATAACATCTATGGGTTACCCTATGTAAAATTACTCAATGGTCTGATCTTGCTTGTTTGGGCCTCAGTTGCCCGAACTATAATTTATATTATATACATTGCATGAGACAGTTAATTCACATAAAAAAATAATATATTAAATGTGGTACAAAAAAGTATTTTTATGTACGGCAGTAATATTTAAAACATTGGTTATAAGCATACAGACACCTGTCTACATATGTCATAGGAGGACCTAAAATACATATAGCATTTATCATGTTGAAAGCATGCCATATGCAATTGACAATTGCTATTATGTGCAAAGCATACAGTGAATGAATCATTTTTATTATTACCACAGGCCCAAATTAGCATGTCACAAAATATATTCATACCTGTAGGTATACATATTACAACAAGTTGTATTAAAATACATAAAAAATGTATAACTATAAATGAGCATACACTACAAATTCTATAAAATAGTAAATGCAATTTTTACAACACTGTTAAATGACAAAACATATTGTTTTGAGACAGACAGCTTCACATATTTAACACCTAAAACAATTTTTGTTTACATCTATAAAAATATTTAATTAAACATGCATAAATAGCTTTACTATAATAGTAGTCATGGAAGAAAAGTAACACTATAATTATGGTCAAATACTGTGGGAAAATGTGAGATCTAATAAATTTATTATTAAAATTCATGGATTTAATCCTTAGAACATAGTAGTCAAATATAGACTGTTTATTTGATCACATTTAAAAATGAAATAATAATGCTAACTTCTATATTATGTTACACATTTTGACTTAGATATTTAGTACACTTAACTACAAATCAAGCTAACCATTGTACTGTTAACTCACAAGGTCCTATATACATCAACATTCATAAAATTATACAATAAAGATGATACAAATTTAATACACAATTAATTGTAAGACAAATGTAGTATACAATAACATTTCATCATGATTGATAGCAGAAAATTTAAACAAGCTTTTAAAGGATTACACTACACACTTGACTACACAATTTTTTATTATACTTAACATGAATCTTCCATCTTATCTATACATATAATCATAGTATTTTGGCTAGTGGATTTATGTCTAAATGCAATTTGAAATAAGACATGAACAAATGTTTTACATAATTTTGAAATATTCTGATTAGTCTTACATACAATATTGTTAGTTATAACAACAAAACTTCAACAGGTAAATATGAATTTGGATTTACTCTGGTATTGGTATTTAAGAAATTTCAGTGCCTGATGAGGAAGGTAGAAAGTCCTCATCCTCATATCACATGGCTCTATATGGTCCTTGAGATTTTAAATATTGAATGACTAATGAAGGGCCAGAGGACACCACTTCAGGTGGAATTGATGTCAATGGACAATTCTCAATACTCATTATTTGCAAACTTACACAAAGTGCCAATTCAAATGGTAAATTACATAAATTTGGATTGTCATTTAAATACAGTGATTCTAAATTTTCAAGTGTTCCAATTTCCTCAGGCAAATATTGCAAATTATTTTCACCTACACTCAAGAATGTAAGGTTAACTAAGTGACCAATAGAGCGTGGTAAAGTAGTTAATTGGTTAGATTGAACTATTAACTTTTGCAAGTCATGCAAGAAACTTATTTCATTTGGAAGAATTTCTAATTTGTTTTCTTCAAGATCTAGAACTCTAAGCTTTCTTAAATTTCCAATACTAGGTGGAATCCTTCTCAAAAGATTATTAGATAAAATTAAAACCTCTAAATTTTGAAGACACTGTATGTCATCTGGCAATTTAGTAAGATGATTTGTTCCAAGGTTGAGCTCCACCATATTAACCCATGTCCCTATATCCAGGGGAAGGGATGTAAGCAAATTTTCTATCATATTGAGTTTTGTCAAATTCTTTGCTCGAGAAAAAATAGCATATGGTATTTTGTCAATTTGATTATGTTCTAAGTTAATAGAATACACATTAGTGAATTGAGCTGGACCACCAGATGGATAGCTAGCAAATGAATTCCTTGACAGTGTAATGCTGGTTAACTTAGTTAGATTACAGAGTAGACCATTAGGCAGTTGAGAAATGGAATTACCTTCCACATTAAATTCATCCATATTTACACAATTACTAAGACTAGAAGGTATTGAGGTTAATCTGTTATATCTCAATCCTAATCGTGTCAGAGCTTGTAAGTTGCCAATTGTTTCTGGTATATCTAGCAAATCATTGTGCTGCAAATCCAATGTAGACAAATTGACACAGTTACCAATTTCTGCAGGCAAATGTTCTAAATGATTGTGTGAAACATCAAAAGTAACCAAATTAACTAAATTGCCAATTCCAGAAGATAATTCCTTTATTTTGTTTTCCCTTAGACTGAGCATTGTTAGATTAGTTAAGTTTGCTATACCATCTCCAACTACTCTTATCCTGTTGAATCTTAGAAACAGAGTAGTCAATGAAGTCAGTTTATATACAACATCAGGAATATCATTCAGCTTATTGTGCCTCAAGTCCAAAACTTTTATTGACCTTAAATTAGCAAGTGAATCTGGTAAACTTGTTAATGAATTTTCACTCAAAGCCAAAGTTTGCAAATTTGTTAAACAGCCAAACTCTGCAGGTAAAGCAACCAGTTTATTTCCATATAAATAAAATTCAACCAAATGAGTTAAATCTCTGACATTTGGTGGCAAGGAAGTAATCGAAGATTTACTCAGGTCAAGTCTTTTAACTCCTTCATCGCGGCACCTGACGAACTCTTTAATGACATCTAAATCAGCTTGAATTGGTTTGTTTTTCTTTGCTGTGGGCTTAGGTTTATTAGACTCGGGATGTTTAACAGTAACGACTTTAGGCCGAGCACCCTCTGTATTAGGCACAGACACTTTTTTGTCTTTCATACTGTGATATTTTTCTCTTGGGCTCACCGTGCTAAGGGAATCCAAAGCTTCGGAATTTTCTCTCGACGAATTATCGAGATTCATTCCGTTCTTGTCAATACACAAAGTGTTGTTATATTTTAACAAAAAGACTTAACAAGCACAAATTGTAATAATAACTCTCATCGCACTAATATTCAATGATTGGAAAACAATCAATACTGATTTTATATGTTCACTTTTTAAATAAGTATTTTCGATTATAAACAACCACCGATGCACTTGCAGTATTAGGTTTTTAGTCACAAAGACACAAACTTATTTAGCTACAATTTCAACATGGAAATCATGAAATAAAAAACTTAAACAAGGATCTATATCAATTCTCAAAATTTTTCATTGAATCGTAAATCGCAAGTCGTAACGAACAGATAAAAAATCATAAATATCAGGCATTAGCTTTTGGACTTCAATTGTTGCCATATAGTAAATTATACATAATCAAACGTAGACAGAAAAAACTAGTTTTCTCCATCTACGTTTGATTATTTTACAAAAAAATACATTTCCAAGAAATAAAAAAATCATAATTTATTTGTTTATCACACGGTTGTTTTAAAAATTATAATTTTCATTAATTTAATAAGTAAAGAAAAATCTTATAAATATTTTGTCTGTTTTATCTCTTAAGATTCTTTTAATTATATTACAAATTTATTTTATTAAGCTTGATCAGCGCATCTTTTCATAACTATATCTTAATGAAGAGGAAGGGGGATGTAACCCTTGTTTGAACTAAAGGGAGGATCGTCGACCATCTGAATACCTGACTCATGAGCCATGACTAGCGGGATTCAGAACTCTGCGCATTAGTAGCGGTCGCTACAATCTGAATCATTATTTTTGGTTTAGACTGGAAAGGCATTCTGTTTTTTTTTTGTTTTTTTTTACAAGTGTTTTATACTCTGGGGCCTGGGCTCTTGCCTCTTTGCTCAATGCCCAATGGTTTACACTTTTCTGTGATCTGTCTACTGTGACACTGTCTAGTGTCTAGTGTTGACTGTTGGTCTACTATCTGTGTCTATAAAATAACATATTCGTGTGCCCGGTGCCGGGTTTTTCAGTGTTTTATTTTTATTAACGGTTTCAGCTTTGTTTATTGTGCATCTCCAATTATTTAAGTAGATACTTAAAATATCCTATTCTTATTTTCTACGGATTGCATAGAAATATATTTCAAAATGGATAAAAATAAAGAAAAAGAGGAACAAAGTATCATGGATAAATCCATGAGATCTGTTTTTGGTAAGTGTACTGTACACTTGATAATTTATAAATTGAAATATGTGTGATTTGTGATTTTGATGAATTTAAGTATGTAATACTAATATGTAATTAATATTTAGTGGGAAATATTCCGTATGAAGCTACTGAAGAGAAATTAAAAGATATATTTAGTGAAGTTGGGCCTGTATTATCCTTTAAATTGGTATTTGATCGCGAAACCGGTAAACCTAAAGGGTACGGATTCTGCGAATATAAAGATCAGGAGACTGCACTAAGTGCAATGAGAAATTTGAATGGATATGAAATTGGTGGTCGATCATTAAGAGTTGATAATGCCTGTACAGAAAAATCTAGAATGGAAATGCAAGCTTTGATGCAAGGACCTCAGGTATCCATCCTGTTATTTACTTTGCAGTAGATCTTTTGTACCCACATTCTTTTAATAAACACTTTTTTAAAGCATGATTAAGAAGTATATTTGATCCTATATAGTGCAATTAAGTTGCTACATAAATATTTATTTATTAAACAGGTAGAAAACCCATATGGTGATCCTGTTGATCCCGACAAAGCTCCTGAAGCTGTAAGCAAGGCTGTTGCAACATTACCTCCGGAACAGATGTTTGAACTAATGAAACAGATGAAACTTTGTATTCAAGTAAATTCTAAATGTTTTTTTGTTCTTATTATAATACCCAAATTGCTGTATGATATGCACTAATATCATACCAACCTTTATATTTTTAGACACAGGAAACCACAAAAAAAAAAATTTAAGTTACTTACAATTTCTTTTCAATAATGTTTAATTAAACAATATTTAGAAGTATGTAAATAGTAAATATGCTAGTGATTGTGACACAGTAATTACTGTTTTCAATTTTCAATGCCTATTTGAAAAAATCTTTTTGAAATCAATATACATATTGTAGTTTTAAAGATCTGTGCATGCATTGGGAAAAACATTGAAAATCTACTTTGTTTTATCCTTTGTAGTAATGTTAGTCTATTGCTATATTTTATCATTGTTTCTCATTACAGAACAATCCAACAGAGGCAAGAAACATGTTGCTTCAAAATCCTCAATTAGCTTACGCTATATTGCAAGCTCAAGTTATTATGAGAATTGTTGATCCTAGTGCTGCTGCGGTAAGTGTAACATAAATACTTTGTGTAATTTACTATTTCGTACAAACATGAACAAAGCAAAAGCTGTATAAAATATAATTTTGTCCTAGGTTGGAGTCATTTAACTCAAGAAAATAAACTAAGTAATCTATACTAATATTATAAAGAGGAAAACTTTGTTTGTTTGTTTGTTTGTTTGTTTGGTTGTAATGAATAGGCTCAAATACTACTGGACCGATTTCAAAAATTCTTTCACTATTCGAAAGCTACATTATCCACGAGTAACATAGACTAAATTTTATTTTGGAAATAAATAGGGTTCCGTAATATATTTGGGTTTTTCGGACACAAG
>DWAJ01004753.1:0-12438 GCA_018238005.1 Eurema mandarina | reverse complement strand
GAGTGCTCAGAGGAGTTGTTCGGTTTGATACCTGCCGCTGATTTCCACCACCGCACTGCACGCCACAGGTTACAATACCATCCTCACCACCTTGACAGCTGGCAGTCAAGCACAGTGCGTTTTCGCAGGAACTTTTTGCCACGCACGACCATCTTGTGGAATCAGCTTCCTCATGCAGTGTTCCCGAACAAATACGACTTGGGGACCTTCAAAAAAAGAGCGTACCTATCCTTAAAAGGCCGGCAACACACTCGTGACATCACGAGTGCTCATGGGCGGCGCTGATCACTTTCCATCAGGTGACACGCCAGTTCGTTTGCCCCCTATTATATAAAAAAAAAAAAAAATCAAGCTTTACAAATTATAAAAAAATACAGTTAAAAGATACTATATATGGCATAGTATAAATACTTACTCATGGCATAAATAATGGTTCAATAAGTCTAAATTCTTTTTCCAAATACAAATTTGTGTTACAAAGCTTAGTATTACGAAGTTTACTTATAAATATGTGTATTTTCTAAGTGTATAAAGCATCTTGAGTTTTATTGGAAGTCATAAAGGAAATCAGATTGCTCCTTCTCGAGTAAAGCAAAAATGTCTTAAACAGTAAGTATACTAGAATATTGAAACGCTTCAATTTCCGTTTGTCTATAAAGTAGCTTCGGACCGGCAAAGGCTTGTAAATTAATAGGCTTTGAGTACTCGCTTCTGCTTTTGAATATTTTAAAATTTTATCTATAGGTACTTGCGTTTAAGGTTAAGGTATATTTTGGGTATTTAATTAATAAGTTTTTAAAAGAAAACGCCATAGCAAAGATTCATATGAGAATATTTTTTTTAATGTGGTAATTTAAAACTAAAAGTTCCTTGCTCGATATTTGAATAATATACTCACTTTTACTTTCCCTGTAGAAGAAGGTAGATGTAGAATGTAGACCAATTACTTAGTTTTATAAAAAAAATAATTACATATAATATGTTTTTATAACATCCCGTAGGTATAATAAGGACCAGTCTAATAGAAATTTAATAACTATGAAATAATGACATATAAAAAACAAGTTGAAATAAAAATCATTAAATTACTACCTTACCTTCCCTAGTGAGACTTGGTAGTTCAATAGACTGGAAAGCCAATTTTTCTACTACGAACTATTGGCGCGAACTATCGGCATCTATTACCAGCTTTGACTAAATGCGTAACCATTAGTCTAAAGCGATCACTTAGTAAACATTTCTTCTATTACACTAATGTCGCCCCGCCCAGGAGTATACGGGGCTATCAATTTGAGAACTGTCATCGACCACTAATGGTATTGGTAAGAGCTAATTAAGGCGATATTTATGGTAACCCAGTTCAATTTATGCTGATACTTATATATGTTTCATTTGGTATTTGGTGTACCGTGAGATATATCAGCGAGAGAACTGCTCGTAAACTTTAAAGAATATTATATAAAGATTTCTATCTATTTAAATAATTATTTAAATGAACTCATGTCAGTTTCAATCGTAAGTTAATTTTATATAATATAATAAAAGTTACTAGTTCTATCTATAGATATCTATCTATATTCTAGTAGAGTGAAGAAAAATCATTTGAAGGAAGCGGAACTTTAGTAATGATTGTTGTTATTTAAAATTTTTGTTATTGCCACGAAAATATCTGACTTAGATATACAGATTTATTTTATTTTCTTCCTTTTATTATTAGTTACATTTATGAGTATTTACTACTTAGCTAGTACTAACAAATATACGGACAGTAAGTTTTGAAGCAATCTCTAAAATGACTAAGTATGCATACCAGGTAACTAAGCTAGTAGGCCCAAAAATAACAGGCTTTATAGAGCCAATACTAGTCTAAATAACAATAAGTAGTAAAAGTTGAAGCTATTAAACGCTTAGGCTATAAAAGAATCAAAATTTTAATGAAAGCTGTACGAAGTGAGTCGTGCCCGGATATTAATGGCATGTTTTCGCGCTCAATTGCGGCTTCAGGCAACAAATCATTTCCACCTAAACATGCAATGAACGCCCTTTGAAAGATGATCGATTATATCTACTGCACTCGATGTAGACCATCGAATCTCATTGAAACGTCTATAATATAAAGGTTAATCCCAATGATATTATATTAAATAGATTTGTTATAAGCGCAAAATTTTGAAGACGCAAAAACATCCTAATTAGAACGTCTTACCTTTAGGTGATTGGTTGCCGGAGCATTTACGCGCAACTGACAAAACTATCTCTTTTTTCTTGTTGGTTTTATCATTTATTTACTATTTTCTAATGTTTTGACTTGTATGTATATGTGCTGCCCCTACTGTGCGGAACACTTTTTTCAGTTGATTTGTATGGGTATAACATAGCTATTACATAATATCATTGCTTCATACTTAATATTGCTATATATAGATAATTTATGTAGATAAGAATTCTTGAATAAACCCAAGAAAGAATATTTGTCAAGTGGTTCCATTTTGCATAAATACGGACAAATAAGAAAAGTAACTTCCATGCATTTCAAATGATCGTTTCATTGTTTCAATACAATATTTTCATTAGTTTACTTGCATTAAAACACGTCGTATATTTATAAACTTGTCATACATTTATACATAAAAAAAATTAAAAATTAAAAAAAAAGAATAAAAAAATGTATATACATATTTAAAAATGTAACTATTTAAAAAACTCTAACTACATACTTATTGTATAAGTTTTAAACAAAATTTTTGTGGAACTGGAAATACGGCAATATTATTATTATTATTATCATACATTTATAAATACGTAAACCTAATTCCTCGCTGCTTTGTGGTTTATTAGAAACAAATCGATGACGACTGAACACGCAATGAAACCAATTCGTTCCTTGTAGTAATTAGGTTGTGATGGTGTCATGCTATAAATATGGCCAGTCATTACATAAAGCTTCACACAATGTTCAATGTTGAAGTTAAAATATCTATCATATAGAAAGCATCTATAGTCACATTTGTAATTAATCACTACGATGAACAATTAGCCTTCGCAGAGGAAATTTTATTTATTAGTACATATTTTCATTGTAAATTTATTTCGAGAATAATCTTTACCTTTCGAATGCCAATATTTCACTGTCCTGTCTAAAAACGTACTATCAAGCAGCATTGAAAACATAATTATAGTACGCGTTTTGTTTAGCGCTGGACGAGAATAGCCGCGAATTGACGTATTGGTGCGAGAAAGACAACACGACTGGGACAACCAATAAACGCGCGCCGCGCCGTTACCTCGATACCTTATTTTTGACTTCTGCGCAGGTTTCGTTCAGCGCTAAAGATTCGTGACGCCACCTATACCTACATACATACACTGTCAGAAGTATGTAACAAGAACCTAGTTTAAAAAAAACCTTTAAATATTTTCTTTATTAAACTAGCCAATAATCAGATCTTAAGAAAATACAAGACATTTAAAGACGTATAGTAATGCCTAAGTATTTTCTTAAATTGTACTCTAATAAATTGTATAGAATGAAGATCGAAATACAATCTGTTTCTAACTTAACAAGGAGGATTGTATTAGTGTCAGTACTCAAGCTATTTAAGACCATCTTCAGTGAGATTGTATTTCGAGTGGTTAGTTGCAATTCTATATAGCTGGCCATTCGTGTTGCTTAGTAGGTAGCTATATTATACTAGTGATTAAAGTACCCTTAAAATCAATATAATATTGGTCAAGGTAATTAATGTCTATAGATAAGGAAGGCATTTTAAAGTTTGTAGGATAATATTTTTCACACTTTATGCGACAAGAAACTTATTCATGGAAAAAAAATTTAATTAGGCATATATGCATACATACTTACTTGAATTTTTATGTATTATTTAAAAGGTAAGAAATGAAGTAATTTAAATAATAAAATGATAACAACGACTGTAGTAAAATCGTAAATTTTAAATGTATACCATACTGTTTAAACAAGTATTATTTACACGGATGATAATATATCCATACTAATATTATAAATGCAAATAACTTTGTCTGTCTGTTTGTTACGTTTTCACGGCAAAACTACTGAACGACTCTAATGAAATTTGATACACAGATGGTCCAAAGAAGAAAAAAAAAATGGATCCTGAATAAAGCATAGGCTACTTTTTAACTGGATAAAAGAGTTATAAGGGAAGGAAGGGGGGTCAAAGTTTGTATGAAAGTCCACGCGGATGGAGTCGCGGACAACAGCTAGTTTTACATATTTCTATGTGTTCGAAACAATAAAATACCTAAGACCTAAGTCAGAAAACCTATAGAACAAACGTTAGAAGGATATATATTTCGCTTTTGCATTAACATTCGCGTTGGAATAAATTATTGTAATTGGGTTCCTGTCAGCTGTCCCCGATTAAGATAAAGTTGGAAGTCGAAGGGTTTCGTAAAAGAAACTTGGATCTAACTTAAAACTCAAGGGCCGGTTTGTTTAAATTTAATAGGCATGAAATTGATGGTTGAGTTAACGATTGGAGGTAAGAGGAGTGAAGAATATTTTTAATAAGGTTTATAGAACAGAAGTGTTTCGAGTTATTAATTATCGCCGTCCTTTGCAGTTTTAAGGGTTTAAAATACGCTGGTGTTTTATTCATAAATATATAAATCATTCAAGAATAAATAATCAATTCTCGGAACAATAATGGTAATTTATAATTTGTTAATGTATTATAACACTTACCTAAATATTTATCACAGATAACAAAGTAATACTTAACGATTAACAGTTACCGACCTCTTGCGTAAAACCCTTTCCAATAAATGCATTTATAAAAATACAATTCTAAATTTAAACACTTACAGCTAAATAAAAAAAACCACGACTCGTTCTATTTTCAAAAATAATAAAAAGAAGACTAACATTCTATTTTTAAAATCGTAAAGCATCTATTCACAATGCTAAATTTAAAAAAAAAACAATACTTATTCTTAAAAAAAAAAAAAGTTGAACATTCTATTTTCAAATACAAACCCATAAACCTAACAACTGCATGACATAATGCAATCCTTGTTAGTTATCAATAACTAATATCGACTAAAACATTTATAAGTCTAAGTACATCGCGTATACATTACCTACTCTTAAACTCCTAATGGGGGCGCGCCTAAATATTTTCGCAGTGTCGAGGCTACAACTAAAAGTGGCTGAAGGTTTGGGCGATCGTATTTCTGGTATTCGAGTTGTTTCACTATTTCAGACTTATTATGCGTAAATAACACGCTATTTCGTAACATACTTTCAGGCACGAAAGAACTGAATTAAAATTAATTTAACCTAAGTTTGTTAGGTCTTGGTTTTTATTTGTTCTATGAATGCCATTAAAACCCTATTATAATCCATATTAATGTTATTAATGCGAAGTTGTGTATATGAGTTTGTTGTCACTTTTTAATGTTAACAATTTTGGGTAAAAAGTTTGAATGTTGTTAAAAATTTAAACTTTAATAGAAAAGAATATTTTTATCTCAATGTGTTATTTTATACACAGAAGAGATTAAAACATAACAAAAAGCTTAAATTATTTCTTGAAAATTTTATAGGAAGCCCTTGAAATGCAAAGATGAATTTGTAGAATGTTTAAAGAGCTGTAAAGTTGAAACTTGCGGAGAACCCCATTGTTCTGCAAAGAATGGGATCGTTCTTGAAGAATTCAAAAATAAAATAAATTGTTGGGCATTGCGGCTGCATGTTTTATGTTTAGGTGTGGTTTGGCTACTGACGCGGCTACCGATTATGCGAACCGGCTTAATAATAACCAGTATTATATTACACTAGCTGGTGCTCGCGACTTCGTCCCCGTTGGTTTGTTTTTCCATTATTTCTTCGCTCCTATAAGTCGCAGCGTGATGTTATGTAGCCTAAAGCCTTCCTCGATAAATTGTCTATTAAAAAAAAAAAATATTTCTATTCGAACCAGTAGTTCCTAAGATTAGCGCGTTCAAACAAACAAACAAACTCTTCAGCTTTATATATGTTTATATTACATTTGTAAAAACAATGATATTTTGAAAAAGAAAACCGACAAATCGTTTACAGAATTATTTACCTATAGCTGTTCGTGTTGGACTTTCTAACAATATTATTTTATTAAAATCATGGGTAATATTAGGCATTTGGTAATATTAATTTATAATAGATAATAACAATATCCTAACGCTTAAAAAGGACAAATGTTAAAAGTAAAAAGCGGATTTTACATAGATGAAAATCATTAATAAAATAATTTAAAAAAATGTTCTTTTAATACAATTATAGTAATGCAGTCTTTGACTATTTTGAAAAGAATGCTCTTTTAATACAAGCTTTTATTGAGTTGAGAACCATTTAATTAATTTGTATGAATATGAACGTGTCGCTAATTACACAAAGTATCTGAGTGCGTTAACATAAACCATAATGAAAACCTCACTCTTTGTCAATTACGAGAAATTTAACAGTGACATTAAATATACAGTGCCAGCACTTTTATTTTAATATTCTTATTTTTAATTTTTTTTTAATATCGACTACTAGAGTAACACGTGAAAAAATACAAATTGATTTATCCCTCATATCTATGAGGAGTTCTCCGTTCTACAAATAAGTAAATAAGTACCTATAGGCTAAAGAGTACCTTTAGACTGAAGACGTGCTTCAATCAAAATATCTAAATATTATCTATACTGTATTTTTTTTTGACAATTCATATGAATTAAATAACCACAAAGAATATTCTTTGCAGGAATTTATAAGGAAACATGCAGGGCTATTAAAGACCTGTAATATAACTTTAATAGGTACCTTCAATACATATAATAATCATACAATAATAATGTATCCGTTGCATTCGTTCTGTACTTGTTATCGCCACTATCTACCCTTCTGATAAAAGAGATAGCGCTTCCATATAAATCTAGTCATTGCAGCTACCTATGTGGTTCTGGCGGTTGAACATTATATGTCAAATTACTCTATATATGTACCAGATACCTTAAACGAGCTATATGTTAAATTATAATAATAATAAATACTAAATACACTTTATTGCACACCAAAATAAGAAAAAAATAACATTAAAAACAGCAAGAGAAAGAAAAACAGTACAAAAGGCGGTCTTATCACTAAAGTGATCCCTCCCAGACAACCTGAGACAGAGGAAAAGCTAGAAAGAGTGAGTAGTAAAAGGTGTGGTGTGGTGTAAAAATAAACGATAAATAAATACATATTGGCATATATACCTAAACAAATACATGAACAGATATACTACATACTCATAAATACATATATTTAATATATACATTATATAGTATAGTAGAATTAGACATACATATTTATTTTTTAGAGCACCTGTAATTGAGTGGGCAATTGCTAATTAATTTAATAAATAAATAAATAAATTAATAAGACATGTAAAACTGAGTTTTGGTGTAAGCAGTTTCTCTCCTAATTATATTGTGTTTAAAATTAGTAAATAACCCTAATTGACTTATAAATTATATTCAAAAATATATCTTAAAAATATAACGTTATGTCACTCCTCTACACATACTGGTATATTTTCAGTAGAGTATTTAATTTTAACATAACTTACACCTTATGATGTTACTTCTGAATGTAAATAATATAACTATATTTAATATCAAAAAAAAGGTTCCGAAACTAGTTGACTGTTCTGTTTTTACCAATATACCATTACGAAAAAACATTAACAAACAAAAAACAAGCATGGGTATCTCTAAGTCCATGATTCTAGGCAAAGCTAGTATCGTAAAGTGTAATTCATATAACTCCAGAAGACCATAAAACGGAAGATAAGCTCGCTACACTTTTATCGTTCAGTGTGTGTTTGCATTGCCACACCCGACACGATAACTGCTGGTAATCGTCCAGTGAAACTTGATATATGCACCTTGAAAACAGGAAGCAAACTTTGTACCTACTACAATGTTGCAATATATATATGTAGTTTAAATTTTCTCAAAAGTAAGTAGTAATATTATTAATATCGCAAATTCAAAAGAAAACAAACGTCAAGCCTGTCGTCTCTTGAACTTCAAAACCACTAAAGTAATTTCGATTAATTTTTCTACAACCCTACAAATATAATAAATGTGAAAGTTTGCGAGAATGTATGTAAGTTTATTATACTTTCACGCAAAAACGGCTAGACCGATTTAGTTGAAATTTGTCATGTAGATAGGTTACATCCTCCGATTAACTCGGTATTCTCAAAGGGAACGGGAAATGAGCGAGTAAATTGTTTTTAAATGACATAGACAATATTTTTTTGGAAAAATTGGACATATAATATTAAAATTGAAATTTGAAAGTATTTATAAATACAGTGATTGTATTAAAAATAACAATATTGACTAATATTAAATTCACCGCGATCTGTTAGTCATGTATTAACAATTAATTTCACAATAGAAATATCTTAGTCACTTTAAGATCAGTCAGTCGATGAAAAGGGTGACACATAACCTTGCAGTACCGGTTAGGTTTTGAAAAGCCGTACTTAAGATTGTAAAATTTTATAAAATTTGTGGCAAAAAGCACTACATTTATTTATCTATAACTATCTCTTGTACAAAATACAATACATTTCGTTATTTGGATTGTATGTTTCATTAATTTAAAAAAATATGACTCATAAATTTGCAAGTTTGCTTGATGTTAGTTTAAAATAATAAAATCTTAAAAAATACTGCCATCTAACCGTAGTTAAAACTTACTAGAACTGTAATTGACAAGCGGAGTATCTTCGTTTTAACCTCGTCGTACAAATTCACGTTTTTTATTCACATTTTCTGAAACCATTTTTAAAAATGAGCTAAGTACATCCATATACTCTATTACCTCCCAAAATCCACCTCTATATAATTTTAGTATAAAGAACAACTGAATCCCAAACTCGTAGTACAATGGAGCTACATATAAGCCGGCCGCATAAAGTTGTTTACTTGCCGTAAACATAATCAATGATCGTAAATTATGTGGCGGTGGGACACCACTGTCACGCAGGCCAAATATTGCGGCTATATTCGGGTACCATGACGTATAAACGCTTGGCCACTGGCTGGCTTGGCTGCGACAGCTTACAAAACATCTATAACTAGCAAATCGCTCAGGGTTTACGATTATTTTAATTGTCCGATACGTAGTTTACCTTCTACTTAAAAACTCCTTTTAGTACAATTCTGTATGTGTAGTATGTAACTATTACGAAATAGCCTCATTATCTAGTCTTTCAGGGATTGAGTGCAGTATGCAATACGAGTCGTCAAATGGATTTCCAATTTTGTTATACTTTGCATGCATTATATACCTATCCTTATATAGTACCAAATCAACACAACGAAATCTATGATCGCTGAAGATGTAAAAGAAATTAACAATATTGTCTTAAAGCGTGTAAATGTAAATGAGAACGATTATTTACTTTCGACGGTCATTGACCCCCGGCTTAGAGTTACAAATGGCTTTAGGCGCCAATTAAGGCGAAATGCGAAGTCATTTTATACGTGCATCAAATATCCAAGTGCCATGTAAATAAGTAAATAAACTTAATGGTAAAATTGTACCTAAAATTCGAATTAAAAATAAGTTTTATCCATTATCTATACTTTAATATTATAAAGCTGAAGAGTTTGCTTGTTTGTTTGAACGCGTTAATCTCAGGAACTACTGGTTCGAATTGAAAAATTATTTTTTATTAAAAAGACCATTTATCGAGGAAGGCTTTAGGCTACATAACATCACGCTGCGACTAATAGGGGCGAAGAAATAATGGAAAAGAAACCGGGACGAAGTCGCGAGCAACAACAGCTAGTGATACTATAAAATGCTTCAAACAATAATAACATCCCTTATTTTACGCGTGAAAAACTTGATGCTTATAATGTATACAAAGACAATATGAATAAGAAACCCAGCTAGTTATTTTGATACCTTAAAAATATTTATTTAAGAAGAAACTTTAAGAAGCGAGATAATATATGGAGAACACTTAATAAATAATTTCGTATGAATATTATGTTTTTCGAACAAAACGTATAATAAATTGTATGACGAAGGCTATGCAAAACGTAATACTAAATAAACATCTAAATTTGTAAAACTTCATCTAAGTAAAGACAAGCCATATTTATATAAATAATAGAAACATCCAATAATACGTTCAAGGCTGGCCTTGCTGTACTGTGAGTTCAATTCTTTTGTAAGGACAAGCGGATAGAAGTGAGGGCTTCTAATGTGCAATAGAAAATTTTCCAGCAGAAAATCGTTTGAACAAGGGACCGATTTATTTAACGAAGAGATAGTCTCATTCATGACTTCGATAAATAAGGAAAACTTTTCTGTATTAAATGACTCCGGAAACTACGTATCCATTCATTCAAAACCGAAAAACATTGTGCAAAAGTAAGAATGACTCATTCAAAAACATGTTAACATATTTAAAGTAACTGTTTTGTATGTTTTTGATATTATCACAAAATAAGGTAATTTTTTTTTTTTTAATTTAATTATACTAGAAACATTTAAGTTCCATGTTGAATATTTTGTTTGTGTGTCATCGTCATACACATTTAGCAAATTAAGCACACCGTATTCAAACTCGTAAAGTACTAGGAGATCATTACTCTCGAAGAGGTATTCAATCAATCGTACGTAAACGCTAAAGATAAAATACTTAGTATTCAAAATGAACGAGGTCATTGCCCTACTTCCCGATGGAACCGGTTTTGTAACGACTGTCGTAACGTGGCGTGGTTATGAGTGATTCTCACGATTAGTGGGTTTCAAGTTCCAGTTAAGTGAAATATTTTTATGACGAGACAATTTCAGGACTTGGACTTTCTTGATGACTAGCTGTTAACCAAGTTTTAGTGCTCGAAGAAATCGAAATAAGAGGTAATTTAGTGAGGACCGTGTAGTTCTGAACTTCTAGTCAAGTTGTAATGAAATCATTTATCATTGTGTATATAATACGATATAAATATAACTACACTCGTAATTTTGGAGCATGGTTTTGAGTTAAAACGTCGCCTACAAAAGAAAAATGAACCACTAAAAGCACAAATCAATATATCACTAAGAGATTATATAGGCACAAAAAATTATATGTAATTTTCAAAATACAGGGAACACCATTGTTTCAGTAGTGTTTTGGGGTATTTTGGACGTGTTATTAATATATGTGTATTTTTTAATATATGGATATTCTTTCAATGTCCTTTTTACGAGTACATTCAAGGTAAATAACCTTTAAAGCTCAAATAAAATACCAAAAATAAAACGTCAATATCCCTTATCGTTCATCAAGGAGAGCTATTTATTACAGATATGATGCATCTAATGGTGTCAGAGTGCTTTACCTTGTAAGTTACCGTTATGTTAGTCATTGTCATTTCTACCTACCTGTGTATGAAACGGTAGTTTCTTGTTTCAAATTATTCAGACCATGTCTATCTCATTATTGTGTTTTTATATGAAGTTGACGATACACGACAGTTCAATCTAGTCGTGGTGTAAAAAATCGTTTTGAAGTTTTGAAAATGATGATTACGTAGAATGAAATGAAGTCTGTTTATTACTAAATAGTAATACGTTAAAAATAGCAACAGCAGTCTTGCTTTTTATTTAAAATTAAAAAAAAATCTCTACATAAGACTTATTATGAAAAAGACCATCATGTAAATTTTCGTTATTATATTTTTTGTAATTAATATTTAACTTGTATAATAAGGAATAAATAAAAATACACTTCTAGTATGTATGCATCCGTTTCGCGTTTGACAATTATGGGCGCACAATTTTCATTATGCTATTGACAATTTGTGTTGCAAAAGGCGAAGGTTATTAAAGTTCATTACACCGTGTGATATATTTCGATCGCTACTTGCACCACGAGTAACGTAACGCCCGGATGTAACGTTTAAAGATAATTTGCTTTAATCAGATGACGCATATAGTCAATAGTCTCAGTCATTCGAAATTGATGTCTTGTAATTTGAATCATCAAAGGACATGATCGAAAACAAATTCACTGTAAGTAAGGAGATAAATATTTTCAGGACACTTATACACAGCGTCGGCTAATCCCACGCTAAGTGGAGCTTGTGTTATGACAACTAGATAACGGATAAATTACATATATACATACTTTCCTTTGGTAAATACATACCTGTAATACATAGCAACACCCAGACCCCCAAAGAATACAAATTTAAATTATAAATATACTTTTCTAGTTTGGGTTCGAACCCACGACCCTTCGCGCAGAAAGCAGTAGTGCTGCCACTGCGCCAGCGGTCGTCAAAGATCTCAAGGAGATCTCAAGAAAACTCTGATTGAAGAGACCGTTGGCAAACAGCCATATACAATTCCCGAAAAGGACAAAATTACTATCGAAA
>DWAJ01004752.1:0-12439 GCA_018238005.1 Eurema mandarina | reverse complement strand
GTGCGCGAGCGTTGATTGGTTCCCCAGTCGTGTTGTCTTTCTCGCACCAATACGTCAATTACGAGCGCGATTCTACCGATGCGCAGCTATTCTCGTCCAGCGCTAAACATTCGTGACGCGACCTATAGTTAGATAACAATTTCAGAAAAATCGTCTCAACCTCATGTGTAATAAATTTATAATGTTAATCGGTAACACCTATTGATATTTTCATGCAAGTCAAATGTAATACATGATAACTTCTTTCTTTCCATAAACGCCCCACACAAACCGCCAACTTATACGAAGCTATTAAACCGTGCGAATTAGAGTGACTCGTTCTATTATCGCACGAGAATGTTGACGAATATTTATTTATCGTGTATTACAAATATTTTTCAAATGCATTTGAAAATTCTATACAATTGTTCCTCGATTAGTTATAGGTACAAACTAATAAAAGTAAAAAATAAAACGTGCACGGTGCCGTCGGTAGACGAGTCCAACTCGCACTTGTATTATTATTTTGTTTTACTTATTTTTAACAAGGTGTTGTTCCTTTGCGATTATGTTAGTATTTTACTGAAATGATTAGGATTTATTTGAAAGGTAAAAATTATAACATCACTATCGTATTATTCATTCAATCAATGGCTACACTTTTTTTTAATCCCCTTCTATTTGTCGCAATAAAAGGGTTTTTTAACAAATACGCGGATGCCTCCAAAATCCAAATTATAAAAATCACAGTCACGCATATCGCGGTGGGTCGTTGAACTCACGTGGAACCACCCTAATTTCACATTCACTGTCTCTATCTAACAAGCGTACATTCAGTAGCATTGTCCTACTCTCGCCGGCCGTTCTCACGTGCGCGTGCGGCATTACACCGGCATCTATCAAAACCTAGCTGTGACACTAGACTCATAGATAAAGTCATTGCATAAACAGGTTAGTCTATGGTAATCTCTTTAGGTAATATGATGAAGTCTTGATGTGTACGCATTTTACAATTTAATTTAATTAAAAATTATAGAAATAAGTAAATGTACGATAATGACTCAAAACAATATTTGTATAACAAAAGTACTCATATGATGATATATGGTCAATTTAGAAACATTTATGTACATCTTAGAAGTAGGTAGGACTGAGAATTGCGTAGTACAAAGATTGCTCAGGCAGTTAGATATTCTCAGACATTACCTACGATTTATCTCAAGGTCTCTTGCCGTAATGGTGGTGGCGATGGTACACTACCTACGATTATTCATATAATATGCTACAATTATATGAAACACAACGTTCTACCTAAGATTTATGCTTTGGTTGATAAAGACAACATTTTTATCCAAATTCAAGAATTTTTAACAGTATTTTTATCTTTAAATATTTCTCAACGACATACTAGCAAACACAAAGGTACAGTTAAATAGTTAATGTCTACATGAGGTCAAAAGTTTTGGCGAGTTATTAATTATGCATCTACACGTATATGCCATAGATTGTCTAGGCAAGGCGTTTATGCAATGCTACGTAGAGACTAGAGTTTGATGTATCCCTTTGATGAACTCGCCGAATCATAAAACGACTATAAAGCGATACTAAAACTACATGCACATTTACACTTATATCGTTTATCATCCTGCAAAATGTCTAAGAAAGTACGGACGTAAAGGCTAGAAAGTCATTATGGTTATAAAATGAAAACGTAGATGAGCGTTCTCGTCAATTTTACGGCACGAAATACTGTTAATGTTTAGTTTACTGTGTGGTACAACAATGATTTCTAATGGCGCGCATGCACAGACTTCGTCGTAGTGATTGAAAAGTCAATATTATTTAAAGCTACGTGCCGTTTTGTAGGAGCAGTCCTCGGAGTGACCTTGCGGCGTGGGAGACCAGCTAGAAATCGGCCCTGCTTACGCAATCTCAATTCTCAACCACTCAGGCGCGCCTCCGTACGCTCGGTGCTCTGTCGCCCGCCATTTTGCCTTGTACCCTAATGATCATGTCCGACATATTTAAAACAATCAAGATAATATGAGTGGGTAGTAGTGATGAGAATATAATGTTGCCGTTTCTGTTTTATAAACGAAGATATGTAAAATAAATAGCATACAGGTTAATGTTTAAGGCTGAAACATAACTTTATCTTAATCATTAGCTACAAGCCATACATGAAGATACAAAACAGAATGCTGGGTATAGAGGGTAGTTGCTAAGCTTTTCTAGTAAAAAAATACGATTTATTACCACGTCAGTGTGCTTAGTTTGATAACGATACCCACCTTCTTGTTATCAGCATTAATGTCTTTATCATATAATATCGATTAATGCGATGATTTTAACTCATTAGTCATTTCGAATTGTAGACGTGACGTTTTCAGATATAAATAAAAATAGTATTTGATACCTAAAGATAACAAATATATAATTACTAATACACATTATGTAATGACATGTGTGGGATTATGTATATTGTGTGAAGTAAGCACAATTTTTCTGGTGCAGGCACGTAGCTTTTGCAGATCTTACAATTTGTTGGTAACTGTTGCTATTGATATATTATGCAAACACAACATATATTATGCCTTAATCCGAATACGTAACGTTACAATATTAAGCAATAATACACGAATTAATTATCATATCATTACAATCGTCGTTTCATTATTAAGAAGTAAGCATTCAAAAATTGGTGTTTGATGGCATTGTTGGTCATGAAGATTTTTAATAGTTACTAACTTATTAATATTAAATAGTAAGAATTATAGCTGAAAATATTGTACAGTAGGTACATATCTGACGAATATAAATTATTAACATAATTTAACGCTCAAACCATTAGACCAAGATTACTTTAATAGTTTCATGTACAGTAACCATGTATCTATTAAATATTATAATATATAAAATAAGCCTTAGAATTGGGGACTTCAGAAATTTTGCAAATAACTAGAAAAGCTTCTAGCAGCAACTTAGTTTTCACATTTACAATTACAAAATGCTAGGCATTGTCGCATTTTTGACGGAACATTAAAAATAATCGGTACAGGATAAATTTCAACCCAAGAACTGGTACAAAACGACGCGCGGTCTTTTATTGTTTCTTTTTTGTTATAAATTTAATTAACTCCCAATTTAAAAATGAAAAAGGAATATATACCTATAATAAAAAGTGTAAAAATGTCACCATTTCCACACTGCTCGCTTTGCATGAAGCAAATAAAAAGACGTATTTCTCAACAGTCCTTTTTTAAGTCATCTCCAAATGTAGAACATTTCTGAGTGTTCCATATATTCTTAACACAAAACACAATGAGTGCTGTCTTACTTCATTTAAATAGGATAAGTATACCTAATATTCTGTTTTAATTAAAAATTTCATCATATCAATTAACTATAATATGTAAGATTATATTGCTTCAAAGTTCTCGGTATAAATGCAATGCCTAAAAGCAATACTAATGATTTAAATTACCTAGATACCATTCGACATAAGGCAAGCCCAGAGCAAGACAACGTATTGGCCTTCTGAGAACTGAAGATCGCGACAGGAGCCCGCCGCACCCTAAACGAGATATACAGGCCTAGCTTTGCATTTTATTTCTAAAACCAGATATATGCCGTGGTGATTAGATATTTTTATGTCAATTCAGTTCGGCTTTAAACTAAAAAATTTTAGGATACAACGAAAGTTCGGTGCCTCTAATTACACATTTTCGTTCAGTTTTGAAATAACAATTTATTTAGTTTAATATAAACAATTCTTTTCTTTCACAAAAAATTAAAGATTTTTTGGCCAAATAAATAGGCAGCTAGCAGATTTTTTGCTATATAGTCGTATACTGCAGGACAGATTTTGGTATGGCTTGGAAAAGCTTTAAGGCCACTTTTTATCGCGAAATAAAAGGTTTTTCGATGATAAAAACATAAGACTAAAATATATGTATTAGTAATCAATCTCGGTATGCACCTAATAGATACGTATAAGTTGAATAATAGATGATTTCGAGTTAGTAAAACTACCTACTTATAAGTCAAGAATAGTTCAAATCACTTCAAATTTACTTAGATATAAAACATTTTTCATTTCATTTTCATAACAAAAAATAACGCGAAAAGGCACTGCTAGATTAGTCGCTGGTCTCCATAACCCTACACTAAATATAAAAATAAATATTTTACACAAGAATATTATATTATTACAAATGAAATAAATATTTGCTTTTAAAATATTACGAAAGCATATAAATTGTTAACTCTTTAAATCTACATAAGCAAGTAAAGCAAATTTATTTTAAAATTTCATCGGTGTGGATGCGATCGCCGCTCACTGGCCCGCAACAAGGATACTGTTACCGTCTTCAACACCGCCTCGGGAGGCATTTCTATCATTATTGCGGAGTCTGTGATTGCTTCGAAAATATCTAACAGTACTCAGCGAAAATTGAACGTCCGAAACGAGTCAATGAACCGAAACCTCACCGTTAGACGACAACGATTCAAATGTACCAGGACGGGCCCTTCTACCTTTTTCTAATCAAATCAAATTCATTTATGAAACAGTGCTACATAGATAACGTTTTATAAGTTAAGGTTTCCGTGGTCGCTCTGAAATAAAGTTTTAATGGTACACTAATGATTCAACATTCCCGAATTTAAATTACTATTGATAAGACTAACATAAATACTTATTAATTGTATAGGAAACTTCTAATTGTGTAATGCAGCTATTACAATTCAATATTATTGTAAATGAAGGACGATTAGTTAAACGCAAGATGTCGCAATACAGTTTAATAAATTGATTGAACAATTTAATGAAAAGTAATTAAAAGGAAATAATGTAATTTGTGATTTTTGTTAAAAGAATGTGGTACTCAAATGTAGTATTAAGTATTTTACTTTTTTTGTCAATCTTATTAGAAAAACTGTTGTTATACTTGTATCTTTAATGTCTATGACAGGTACATATTAGTCATAGCCCATAGTATACACAACAACAATATATAACGCAAACTAATTGATTGTGATATAACTGCATACCATTTCGCATAGCTTGAATATTGCATTACGATCGATACAGGCATACAGCGATACGGCGCTGATGACACAAGCTAGATACAATCTCGTCTCCCATTCCGTGTTTGATGAGAGGCGACGATCTATGTTAGAAAGCTGAAGGATTTCTTTTTGTTCGCAGCTTTTACCACTTGCGCAGTTTTAACAGTTAACGTCGACCGTTCTCTGAGCCGTTACAGAGAATCTGCTTATTCATTGAACTCTCGAAACGTCTTTGATGTTCACCGTAGTACCTATATGTTTATTCTTACTGAGTAAATAGGGATTTACAGCTTACGCATACGCCCTTAAATGTTAATTGTAGTATTCTTTTTACACGTATAATGTAACAATAGCCTTCTGGAATATAAAGTAAATAATGTACCTAACCTAAATAAAAGGTAACACGTAATACTTAAACCATAAATATTGTACTAAATACACAAGTATCAAATGCAAATTTCAGAAAATAATAGCTTAAAAACATAGTAAATGTCGTGACCTAGAATTTTTCAGGATTTTAGGGCGTGTTTGTTATTAACGGGAAAGTGTGTTGGCAAGCTTTTATGCACCGACTGCGCTGAAAACTAGGTCAGCTCTATGTAAGGACTTCAGCTTACAGCGACACTGTGACCTGGGTCAGGTCACCACTGAATATACGTTATACATCGCATGTAATCAATATAAACTTCTATTTTTATTTTCGTTAATAAATCATAGAACACTTTATTTATAGGTACATTTATATAGGTGTATGCAACACATTTAGATATATTCAATACTGTTTTGCAAACAATTTAATATGTACTTGTGAGTTTTCCTAGATACATTATTTCCTAGATTCTTTAATATGGCAACAATAACAACAGCCGTGGTTTTTTTTTCATTCCTGGTTTTATAAAATCACATTGAATAAAATAAATACACTGATGTATCTTATCTGTGTTCAATAATTGAAATATGACAGACTCGCAGAGTTATCAGAATGGGTGGTGAGTGGTGATTGACACTGAGGTTTAATGTAATATTTGGTTTGTTTTCTTAAGCTTAATTCACTTATAAAGTCTAAACTATTGACATTGCATGTAAGTAAAGAGGTTTAATGCAGAGTGCAGACTTTATTATTATTGCGAGTAGATTGATTCTTAGTACAAAACCGACGTTAAAAGATAATCATATTTATAAAACAACGGTTAACCTTAGTCTGGCAAGACACGCATGAGATCACTAAAAGCTTAAAGGCGCTGTGAGTAAGGGAGCAGAAAGTATTTTTTTTAATTGCTACCTTTATAATAATGGTTTTAGGTGTTATAAAGTCAAAGTCAAAGTCTAAGTATCTCTTTTTAATTAGGCTACATATAGTAACACTTTTGAATCGTCATCGTATTTCAAAACATTTACCACCGGTTCGGAAGGCAGTTTCTACAGAAAAAACCGGCAAGAAACTCTGATAGTTGCTCTTTTTAAAATAAGAACATACAATTGTAAATATAAACAAAAACTCGACTATTACAATATTTATACATGAAAACGGTCACCGTCTTAAAAAGGGTTAAGAAATATCATTCCAAGGGTGTTTGTCTTCAATATATTCATACGCCTTTTAATTAGGCATTTTTTAACAAGGCTTCTAAACTTGGAATAATTCAGATCCTTTACGCTATATATTTTAATAGGTCGGTTGTGTCTGTAATCCTTCGTTGCGAAAACTTCAAACAGTTATCGGGTGTGTCATGAGAAATAGATTTCCTGACAAGTCGTATCTGAAACCGCGATTTTTCAGATATTGATATCGTATGTTTTATAATAATACCTACGATATGATAAGCCTCATCTGACCCCCTTGTATTACAAGTCGCAACGTTATTGATAAAATTATTTTTTGGTTGGGACATACAGACGTTTTTTATGAGAAAAATTTATTACATAACAGAAATTAATTACATTCAAACAATAAGTAAAATATAAAATTTATAACGACAAAAAAATATAATGTTTTTTTACAAAAGTCGTCATGCTTCCCGAGCATACAAATATAAAGTAGGGGTTCAAAAGCTCTAAACATATCACATCCTTCGGGAATGATAGTTGGGCTCGTGTTTGCCTCGATTCACTTGTGAAACTTTCTAACCCTGTGTTGTAGAGAAGCGGTAGGGAGGGGCGAGCGCGGGTGCCAGAGAGAGGGTACCGACCTCATTGCCCATTGCCACTCCTCCCGCCGAGGCGGCAGGCCATTTTTATTGAAAACACTTCCGAGTTACATATCGCGCGCGACTTTTTTCGGACGTGATCCTTATATCCTTGACTTTTAAAACTATCTAAAATTAACTTTACAAATAAACTGGCGTGGAACATAGTGTAAGCAAAAACAGTTTCAAAAATACATAAAATAATATCGGTTGTGTTAAAAAGTGTAATTTTTATTGAAAAAAATTTACGTGCGCCCCGCGGTCTATTTTCCGTTCGGTGTCGAGTTCGTACGGTTGCGAAAAGTGGCAAAGTTCGGTCATCTCCGGCGCTGATCGCTACGAGGAAGGCGCTTTATCCACCCCGCCCGTGAGCAACAGAGATAGAAAATCCTGCTGACATGGCGACAGTGCGAATGGACTAATGTTTTTCACGTGGAAAACTCATCCCTTGAACAAACAACCACAAAGGTATGCTTGTACACAAATTTTCAATGTCAATGAGCTCATTCTAAAGAATAGAAGTTTTTTTAAAACCAAATGTATTTTTAAACAACGATTTCTGGTTGAGTTTTAAAAGAATTTAATAATTTGTTATAAATTAAAACTTAGGTAGATATATTCGAAATTGTTGAATGAAAGATATTTACCTAAGAGTTTTACACTACAATAAATTTCTAAATAAATCTTTAGGTTTACTAATACATTTATCCGGAAATATAGTTTATCTGAGCTAAATCATACAAATTAAAACAATGTTTACATTAAATATTACCTACTCACTATCGACGGATATTTAATTTAGCGGCATTTTCATTCTAGAATTAAATTTTTAATTAACCCTTAAATCCTAGATAGGCGTGTATTCATAATAAGCTCCCTAAAAATAGTTCGAGGAGCCGTTGGTCTAGGGCGATCTCGGCAACGTGAGAGGAAATCAATAAATTTCAATAAATCAATATTTTACCGTGCACCCTGCGCTGAATATATCCAGTGCCGCCATTTCGATGATGACGACGTATTTTTTGTGAGAGATATTCGAGCCGCGCAGCGAGTCGGTATTCGCCGCGCGGGGTTGCGAGTTGCGACCGTCAGTCGTCGGGTGAGCGGGGTGCGACGTAAACGCGGACTCGGACTATGGCGGAAGGGCTGATCCTCATTCCCATAAAAGGGTCGAGTTGATTATAGTGCAGATACGTGTGGTACGTTCACTTATGTTTGTGCAGTGATTTAATTATTCTCAAATTGTTGTTATCGCGTCGTATCGGTCGATTTAGTGTGGATATCGTAGGTAATAATGCCATTGTGATGACGTAATGTAACGCGCTCGACTGGGTGCGTAGTAATAATTCGTGCGCCCGTTTATACCGCGATAACATTTGTGGTCAGCACCTGTGGATGTAAAGCAAATAATGTTATAAATATTTAAAATGTAATCGATAATTCTTATTGGAATCTAGTAAGAAATAGTCACAGATGTGTTAATATTTAGTTATATTATGGATTAGACCGTTTATTTCGAGCGTATTTCGGTAGTAACGTTGAGATATTAGCATATGCATACAAACTTTTCCACGTATAATGTTTTCCTACTGCAGTGCGCTGAACACTCGCCGCTGCACAGATTCTCCTCCCGCCGCCGCTAGAGGCGCCCTCGATATTTTAACCTTGATCAAATCTATGAGGTCTATATAACTAGGCATGTACAAAGGATACAAATATAAGCAGGATTATATAAGTTTATTATTATATTATATCAACTTTCGATTTTTTTTCTGTTAATAATTGTTTGTTGTTTGTTTCTTTAAGAATTATTAGTGTTTTGAATTAAGTTATTTTTATAACATTTTTCCAAAATTTTTCTTACTTGTATAAATTAACTACGCTTAGTTAAATAAATATTCTAGTTTAAATCACGCTACGTTAGCAGACGTTCGTGATAATAGCCATATTACAAGAATTATCTTTTCAACCACAATGCTAGCTATATGATAGTTCCTTGAATTTTATGTTCTTATCCTCAAAGGATAAATCCAATCAAATGACTTGTCAGAAAGAGCCCTATCTTCTAAAAATTTAAAATAGTATAATTTTAACATGACAAATTGAAACCCTTGCTTTTTCAAATATTTTATAAAACATTAATTTATAACAGACATTGCAAAGACGATTTATTAAAGTAGCTAGTACCTAATTTCAAATCTGAGTAAAAGTTCATCCTCTTTTCCAGGTCCTCTTATGCCCCGTCACACAAAAAATCACCATGAGAAAATTAAGAATGGCTTCAAAGTAAACATTATGCATTGTTAAAGTTTTGTTGTATTATTCACGAAACGAGAGAATACTTATGTATACACAGAGATATTGTTAATATATATAGCTCGTATACCAGAGTGGTATTAATTATATCTTCCAAAGAACTATATCTGATTCAAAATGGCTACGCAAAGATTTTGCTTGAGGTGGAACAACCACCAGTCTAATATGTTGTCCGTATTTGATCAACTATTACACGCAGAAACCTTTACTGATGTGACGCTGGCCGTTGATGGCCAATTGCTTAAAGCTCATAAAATGGTCTTATCCGCATGCAGTCCATACTTTCAAGCTCTATTCGTGAATCACCAAGAGAAGCACCCTATTGTTATACTCAAAGACGTCCCGTACTCGGACATGAAGAGCTTACTGGACTTCATGTATAGAGGAGAAGTGAGCGTGGACCAAGAACGACTTACTGCATTTTTGAAAGTTGCGGAAAGCCTAAGAATAAAGGGCCTTACAGAAGTCCATGAAGAAAAATGCGATATTCCAGCGCTTACAAACTCGCTCATGCAGCAATCGAATAACTCTGCACATACTCCTCCACCACAACTGCACAGAATACATCCATATATGCATCAAAAACGGCCAGCGTCCGGTATCCCGAGTGGAGGAGCACCACCTAATCTACTGATGCCTTTATTGGGAAACGCGCTAATGCAGCCGAAGAGGAAGAGAGGTCGGCCACGGAAGCTCAGTGGGAGTTCGAGCGACGCATTGAATACCGCCGCCAGTCCCCCAGGAGAATTTATTCCAGAATCAGCATCTCATGCCTCTTCAAATAGGGCTGGTGATCAGTTAATAAGAGGATCTCCTGAAATGTTGGAGGTGAAAATGTCAATGGACGGGTTCAATCCAGAAGATGGCACAACTTCAGGTGGCGAGGACGGCGGTGAGGCTCTCATGATAGACGAAGGCGACGACGCTCAATCCAACGAAGCACCGAACTCCGGCAAAGACTCCGAATCGGCAGGTATGTAAACAATAAACACAACTCACACGGCAGTAGCTAAGACTATTGATATTTATTTAAATACTCGAGAAATCATTTTAACGAATTACCTTTCTTGAAATCAATTTTATTAGAAAGATCGTTATAAGGCGGTTTCGTTTTGTCAAAATAAACATACGAATATGATATTAATTAATTGAAAATTAACGAAACATTACTTGTACCCGCTTATCTTTTGTAAATAAAAATTAAATCTTCCCCTCCTTTTACCTAACACTGAATGCTAGAAAGAGTCGAACAAATTACTTTTTTATTATTTAAATAAAAGAAAAGCTAATGGGATATAAGCTTTGATGTTAAGAATCCAAATATAAGTGAAAAGTGAAGTGATTATTAATAACAATATTATATATAATTTATTTTTCTGAACGGGGTAAGTGATAATCTATAAAATTTTTTGATATCGAAAAATAAATGCTTATTCTTTTATAAAAGAATGAATTCTTTGCTTGCTTTTCTGCTTTCGGGGAGAGCTATTAGAGGAATGGCCAGGGGCATTTTCGGTGTGGTGTAATTGAGTAACATTATTTCATTCTTATAACTTCCTAAATAAAGATATAAACGTAGAGTAAAGGGAAAACAAACAAGGCTTATTCCCAATAGCTTTCCTTCACAAAAAGCAAATTGGAAATATTATAGTATCGTAGTTTATCGTATTTTTGTTAATGCTGCGCTACAATGTTTCCAAATGCTAATTAAATTCCATTACAAATAAAATAATATCATTTACATTAAAGCGTCATTACTTGCATAAAATAGTAAGAAGTAATTAAATTATTTCAGATACTGCAAAGGTACCCAAAGAGGAAACTCAACCAAATTTTCCGTCTAACGGTCCAGTGCTTTCCATCGAAAATGGATCAATTAAACAGGAATCCATTACGGAAGGCACAGACGAATACAACGAACCGATAGAATACAAATACACCCCAGACAGAAGCCGAGAAAATTCTAATTCACGAGATGCTCCTTTGAAAGACACAGATGACAAAAACAGACTAGGTCGTAACTTAAAACCAAAGAATAGTAAAAAAATACTTCCCCAAATGTCAAAATTTAGAGCTCGAACTCTATTTAATCAACTTTCAGGGTTATCTAATTTAAACCCTGCTTTAAACAGCTTCGACAAATTCCCACCTGAAACTGTACTAATGCCAGCTCTCGCCACTCAACTGTTTGCTGCTGAGTTGGAACAAAATAATATTAATATGGCTAACAACGAAGTGACAGACTTATCCCAAACTAATTGGGAGCACCGTATATTCCCTTCTCCAATAAGGAAGAATAACATAGGAAACATCGGTAACTATCACGAAGAAACAAACGAGTCTGTCCGGGATTATTGCATTAAGGAAGGGGAGAATGTGTTCAGGTGCAAGATATGTGCAAGGGTGTACACTCATATAAGCAATTTCTGTCGACACTATGTTACTTCACACAAAAAAGATGTTAAAGTGTTTCCTTGCCCTATTTGCTTCAAAGAGTTTACCCGTAAAGACAACATGATTGCACATTTAAAAATAATACACAAAAATCAACCTAATGCTAACGAGCAAACGGCAAAGCAAGAGTCTTAATTATTTTTATGAAAGATAATTTGTACACTTACACAATAACATGAAAAGATCTGATTTGGGTGTAAGATACCTATTTAGAATTGTTGGTCTGGTAAGATTGAATTTTGTCGATTACTACATGTAGTTCTCAATCGTATTGAAGTTCGAGCTCTAAGTTTCGCGTCTATCAATAAGTTTGTTGATATTTTGGACGACGCCGATCGTTCGTTGTTATATTTATCTATTTATTTACGTTGTTCCATTTGTTTCTCAGAGTGCTGAACTTCAAAGAGATTTTAAGAAATCCTGTATTTACTTGT